>CAAKHG010049594.1:18238-35123 GCA_901007715.1 Dactylopterus volitans | reverse complement strand
AACGGCGATTGAAAACAAAGAACATTGATTGCACACATCAATAGAAGCGTGTGTGTGTGTGTGTGTGTGTGTGTGTGTGTGTGTGTGTGTGTGTGTGTGTGTGTGTGTGTGTGTGTGTGTGTGTGTGTGTGTGTATGTGTGTGTCATTAAGACAGTGTGCGTAGCTGTCTTGAGTAAACAGTGTCGTCGCTCAGGATACACACTGCCTCAAGGCATTAGCTAGTTAAGTAAATTGAGACGGGAAATGGTCATCCACCACCTAGACTGACCTCAGCGCGGTCGGTGGACACCGAATAGATGCCTCCAAAACACTGTCATTAGGTAACTCAAATCAGCCTTGAAACATATTAGAGCTGCAGATATGTCATAGAAAAGTTTGAGGGCTGATGTCAGTTCTTCTATGTTCTTTTATGTGTAGATGCAAGAAAGAAATGTCATTTTTATTAAAAAAGCATGTCTCTAAGCCCCAATATGAAAAAAAAGATGTTAATTTACGATTAAAGATTATTAATTAATTAAACACTGTGTGCTTTAAGATACAGTAATTAATTAGACTAATGAAAATGAATTATCAGCGTCCCTGCGTACTGATGCTGTTTTAAACAAGTAGTAGCTGTATGACAGTTCCCTTGGAAGAAAGAAATCTTTGTTTAGAGGTGAAAGGGAAGTGAAAAGAGGATGTTTAAAAACTCAGCCCATAAGATTTACTTTCATTTCTGTCCAACAGCAATACAGGTTGGTGCACACTATTTGTCTTGTACTGTGTTAAAGTTGTATTTTGTTTCTTTTTTATTATTTCATCTTTAAACAGCTGAAGATATTACTTCCGTAAAACCACTGCCTTTAATATTATTTTTGCATTGAATTTTATGCACCTTAGGTTTCTGAACCCCTATTTATACATTTGACAACCTATTTTTATCTTGTCTACCTACTTGTCTACCGTTATTTATTTTTATCATCAGTTCAATCTCAGGATTTTATTATTATCTTACCATTTTATTATTTTTAGCTTTTAGCTGTAGTGTGTCCTCGTTGGGGGGCCTCCACACCGGGAGCTGCATCTGTTCTGTTCTGCTTGCACGGACGTCGCCCTGGAGATGTCTCCTGGCCTGGTGGGCTGTGGGGCTCTGCACAATGTGTGGAGTCCTCCATGGTCCACCGGGTCGGGGTCTGGTCTCTGTGGCGGCGTTCCCTGCGGGCATGGGTTGTGATCCCTCCCGGTGTGGATGCTCTCCAGCAGGCAGTGCTTTCTTCACCCTGATCCTCAGTGCCTTGCCGTTGCCTCTGTGTTTTATCTTGCATTTTAATGTGGTGTTGGGGTGTGTGGGGGGAAGGGTCGTTTGTTTCCGTATGTTTTTATGCGGGTATGCGTGTGTTGATATTGTGAGAGGTGTTTTTTTTTTTTTTAACAACTGTCCTTGGTTTCTAGATTTTATATTGTGAAGCACTTTGTGTTGCATTCTAAAATGCATGAAAGGTGCTATACAAACAAAGTTTGATTGATTTATTAATTTAAAAAAAAATGCAATTAACCAATTCAATGTCCAAATTCTCTATGACCACAGATTAAAAGATAATTGTTAATAATAAGATAGATAATTGTCGGACGTGTGAAAGTGATTGTAATTTAAAGAAAACGCTAGTTCTAGCAGCTGTCCCCGAGGGGCCCCCATAACGCAAATAAGATACAACAAAACAAAACAATTGACAGATGATGACAGAATAACGGACATGTTCTTGCGTTACCCAGGTTGAAGATGAGGCTGGCGACTGCAGCCGTGTGGGCGGCCACCATGCTGGTCGCACTTCGGCGCGGTCGCTCATCCCCGAGTTCCTTCGTGGACCTCTCGTGCAGAAACCTCTCATCTGTCCCTTCCGCTCTGCCGCCAGAGGTCGAGCGCTTGGATCTCTCGAGGAACCACATAGAACATCTTCACCAAGGAGACTTCGCAAACGCCACCCAGCTGAGGTTCCTCAACATGTCGTGGAACGGCCTGGAGGAGATCGACCCCCAGACGTTCCTCGACACACCACATCTGGAGAACCTGGACCTGTCTCACAACGAGCTAAAGAACCTGTCGAGCCAGGCTTATCTGCTCCACGCCGGGAACCTCGGTGCGCTCAACTTGACCCACAACGGTTTCCTCGCGATGACACTGGGGAGTGAGTTTGGTGCCCTGCACAAACTGAAGACTTTAGCACTCGGGGCAAAAAATATCAGTGTGGGAGATTTCCAAAACGTTGCTGGGATAAAGCTGCACACGCTGAGCCTTAACCTGGAGGGCAGGTGCATTTACGAGGCGGGCAGCCTGGAAGATGCTGAGGCCCAAAGGCTTCAGATAGTCTTCAATGGCAGGGAGGTAGCGGACGATTACTTGGTCGCAGACGCGCTGTCGCTCTTCGACGAGCTGGAGTTGATGAATCTAACAGGGGGATACAATGAGCTGATCAGCTCATTGAGCAAGAAAGCGGAGATCCGAACATCTCATCTCCACCTCATCAACCTAGCAGCAAACTGGGCGGACTTCACCCGATATACTAGCTCGGTTTTGCAAACCTCCATCACCCACCTGTCCACCACCGATTTGGCTTTATACCATTTGCCTTATGAAGACACGGATGTGATCAAGGCCTCGAGGGTGCAGTCTGTCACCGTCAGGCGGGCTATGGTGATGTCCTTCTTCTTCTCACAGGAAGCCGTGTACAACTTTTTCATCAATTTGCCAGTGGAGGAATCTGCCATTTTAGAGACGGGCATCATTCACATGACATGCCCGAAGTCTCAGAGTCCTACTCGCCGCTTGGATTTCTCCTACTGTGCCCTGTCCGACACCATCTTCTCCAGTGTCGAGGGTGAAGAAATTAATGAATGCAGGAATCTGGGTAATATGAGTGCTCTAATTCTGGCAGGCAACAATCTCAAGAACTTTCAGTTGTTGAGCAAACGCTTACAATACATGGATTCCTTGCAACATTTGGACCTCAGCGTCAACACATTGGTTTATAATGGTATGGAGGAATGTGTCTGGCCACCAAACATCATCAGTATGACCCTGTCGACTAATAGCCTGACAGACCTGGTTTTTAGATGTCTACCAAAAGGAATCGAGGTGCTGGACCTCGAGAACAATCAGATTTCTGCGGTGCCCGCGGTGATACACAAACTGGACCAACTTGTGTCTCTAAACCTAAACGCCAACAGGCTGCGGGACCTGCCAGTGTGCGACGGTTTCCCCATGCTTGGTGAGCTCTTACTAAGGTCGAACTCCCTCCACGCCCCATCTGTGAGCAAGCTGAAAAGCTGCCCCAGACTGGGAGTCATGGATGTCAGTGAAAACCCTTTCACCTGCACATGTGCTCTGAGGGGATTCATTAGTCTCGGAATCAAGTTTGAAAAGAGTAGGAGCCAAGCAGGGACCGTACTGCTGAGGTGGCCGTCTGAATATTACTGCACCTACCCAGAGGATGTTAGAAACACCAGCTTAAGAGACACCTGGATCCCTGAGGTCTCCTGCAGCGTTAGCCTTCTCGCTGCTGCCATCTTGTGCCCAGCAATAGTAGTGATCATTGCTGTCCTGTCCCTGTGCCATTGCTTGGATATTCCATGGTACATGAGAATGATCTGGCAGTGGACCAGAGCCAAACATCGTGCCAGAATGCGGCAAGTCCGACCTGAAGACCTGCTGGGTATTGAGTTTCATGCTTTTGTGTCTTACAGCCAGCATGATGCCAACTGGGTGCACAATTCCCTCCTTCCCAACCTCGAAGGCCCTGCGGGGGGGCTCCGCATTTGCCATCATGAGACGAACTTTGTGCCGGGAAAGACGATTATTGAGAACATTGTCAACTGCGTGGAGAGAAGCAGACGATCTGTGTTTGTGCTCTCTGCCCACTTTGTCAAGAGTGATTGGTGCCATTACGAGCTGTACTTCGCTAGCCACCAACGACTCTCCCACGGCTCGGACAGCATCGTGCTCGTGCTGCTGGAGCCTCTGCCTCAGTACCTGATACCAACAAAGTACTACCAGCTTAAGTCAATGATGAGAAGGCACACCTACTTGGAGTGGCCTCAAGACAAGGCCAAGCACAGGCTGTTCTGGGCAAACCTGAGGGCCGCCCTGCAGGCAGATTTACCTACTGCACCAAGCACAGAACTAGAGGAGTGACATTAAAAAAAGGAAACTCGGAAAAGGAAGAGCAAGTGAAAGTCGCTGATGGGGAACATGGCTGAAGAGAAAGGAGACACTCAAAAGCAACAGACTAAAATAAACCTGAGCACATGGACAGACCTTCATTTTGGACTTTGACAAAATGACTGTTCGAAGCAATAATTCATAGTGATGGATCATATGTAACCCGGGTGGCATGAAATGGGAACGTGTAGAAAGTTTAATCAAGTTTGTAACAAAGCAATAAACATTAACCCCTATCAAAGCGACACTTTTGTAAACACTGATTTCAACATTATATTACAACACAATGAAATGATTTGAAATGTGGTTAAGTGTTGCTTCCACTCATCTCAACACTCTACCAGTAAAGAAGGAGAACATAGATGTTCTATAATCAAAATTTCATCGGCACGGTATGGAGTATTGTCTCTGACGAAGGCGAGAAGACTGTAGTCATTTTTCTTTCGGTGGCATGGTAAAGACAAGAAAACAAGAAAACAAGAAATGATGTGTCCGGTGTGGAGAGTATGCTGTTGGGGGGTTCTGAGAAACCAGTCCAGCTGCGCGATTCTGCGCCTGATTTTTCAAAGTGTTCGAAAGCAAGAGGCCAGGCGTCAAGGAAGAGACTGTATGATGATGATTTTCTCGTTAATGCAGAAACGGTGCAGCACGCTGAGCAGGTTCTCTCCACAGCGTGACACCTGCCTCTCCATGGCCAGACGGAAGTCCTCCTTCACTCCTTTGGTGATTCCTCTTGTCACTGTGTGATGTCTGCAAGAATAAAAGGGTAAATCAAAATATACACACTGTCGAAAACAAAAATGGTTCGTCACAAAGAGTGATCTGAGATCTTGGAAACAGCCTATCACGCTCAACAAACACATCAGTCGGCCAAACACATCAATTGGCCATTAAAGATTGAACAATAAGTTTAAGTTTCATCATTGTAAATCAAAACCACATGAAACATCCACAAATGAAATGAGGTCGAGTGTTATGAAAAGGCAAAAAATCGACTACACAACAAGACCAACATCATCTCCAAACAACAACATCAATAGTGATGACCACAGAAAGATGAGCAATGGCTCAAATAAACAAAGTCTGACAGGAAATCAAAGAACGACTAACTGTTGATGTAAAATAAATGGTTGGCCCAAATAAAAACTGGGGGAATGACAAGCTTTGAAACTGGGGATGAAGGAGGGGTGACTGGTGAGGGGGAAGGGATGGAGACTATGGGAGGAGGGGCCTGGGGTACCTGTCCATCGTCTGCACCCCTTGGAGGAGAAGGGTATTTAACTCCACCCCCAGGGCGGGACTAGGGTTCCTGAGGGACAGTGACATTCAACAACTCTGTCAGTGAGGGTGCATTCAAATGTCTTAACTTCTACAACAGTGATTGGAGGAGTTTTGATAGAAGCTTTCTTTAAACCGCAAACCCCTTCACTTTGTGATGCCCACTCCTCTTAACAGCATTACCGATTCAAAGTTTCTCCTCAGGCCACTTAGATCATCAATCAGCGACACTGATCGCTTTAAAAACACACCAACAGAACGGGAGTGTGAAGAGTTCCGATGCCAAATGAAAGCTTTCTGGATGCGAGGTACTTACTTAATCAGCATTCCCTGATTGGGAAGCAGCTCCAGCTGGATCCGCCCCCCTTCTGGAGTACGTAGGTATGCAAACTCCTCCAGCATGTCAATGTCTGACAAAGGTTTTGAGCTCGCAGAAAATTAACATCCAAGACATGAGGGGGTTTTTTTCAAAACAATTCTGGTCATGTTCTATTGTGGTTGTGTATGACTAGTTAGAAAAAGTTGTGAGCCATGTGCAATTTAAAGCCATGCAGACACAAGAGGATAATTTGCAGCAGCGGGCTTGAGAGGATACTGGTGACGTAGTTGAAGAAGTTCTCGTACTGGAAACTGCCTTGCTGACAGATCTTGTCCACTGCCTTCAGAAACAGCATCTCACCGTGTGGCCAATCATACTGCAGAAGCACCACCACATGACCAAGGGACAGGTCGTCTCGATTGTCCGTGAAGGCACGGAGCTGAACAGCAGAGAGGAGAGGATGCGAAAGAGGGCTTGCATGTGTCATTAGTCTCCCAATATTAGACGGCAATACGTACCACGTACCACAATCCAAAAATATCAATCATTTGCATAGATTTGACTTATCTTGTTACCTTAAAACAGGCCAACATCAGCTGGAGACAGAAAGGTAAGACAGCCTTGCTGGTACAGGGAAGCAACCTCAGATCATTGCCTGGTTAGGACAACAAAAGTAACACTGCATGATGTCATTCCAGTTGCACACTTGTCATGTGAGGAACAGTGTCATTCATAAGATATGTGCATCAAAGGACAAAGGTTGTTCAGGTTCTCTTGTTGAATTGTTCCTAAATTGCTGCTTACGCTAACGTTGCAACATGAAGACAATGCCACAATTTTTAACTAAAAAAAATACAATTTAGCTGCATTTAGTTAAAATCTGCTCACTGAATTTGTGCGTGTGTTCGCAAATGCTTACCCTTTCTCACTTTGGTCTTAACGCGACCCTGATCATCTGGGGTCTTTGCTGGTTCTTGGGTTGGTGGTACCAGCCCACTAACAACATCAAGAAGCTTCTCACATGCCATCTGATGAACACATAAGTGACATACATGAAAGGCAAAAAAAAAAAGAAAGAAAAAAATTGAAGATACTGTTTTTATGTTTTGGGGCTTCCAATATTAACAGTGCACTATTTAAGGGACCAAATATATCACTCTAATCCTCTTAAATAAAATGTTGAAGTTACAGCAGCAGTTTGAGGCGCATATGCTTGATGAATTAGCTTGAATTTAATACCACCTCAATGCCAATGTGTGTTAGAAGTGCCTTGGGAAATTCAGAGCATTATGTTTATTGTTTAATGGCACTAACCGCATCGGATTTCGGAATCTGCTGCATAATATGTTTCTTTGTGTGTGTGTGTGTGTGTGCGCGCGCGTGTGTGTGTGTACCCTGTATTCTCCCAGTGCGTAGTGGCAGGATGCCTGCTGTATGAGGGCCCTGTGGTGCTCCAGGCTGGTCTGACCTGAGGGGCTCTGCTGCCCCGGCTGAGGCTGCTGCACTGCAGCCATCTGGTGTAGACTAGAGAGGGCCTTACGGTACTGTCCCTGGTAGACATATACACACAAACACACACTTATTCAGCAAACAGTTAGATGCCTTCCCTTTCGTATGCAGTACTCATGGCATATGTAAACGTGTAGTATATTGTATTACTTATTTACTCAATTCAGTCTGCGTCAATTTCATACACTCGCTGTGATCAGTTACAGTTTACTTGCCTGATATATGATCATGTCAGTGAGGAAAATTCGGAACCACAGCCAGCCGTCCGTCTTCCATGAAGCACAGATCTTTTTGAATTCTGTACAAATTTGAAAAATTTGAAAAAATGTTGAAATGATTAAATCTCCATTACTTACTGCTCCTCAAAGGGAAATTTTAAAAGTTATAAAAACATATAGCCTTAGGATTATAATTTTTATATACTTACTGGATCCCGTCTGGGCAAGTTAAACAATAAGACATACGAGAACAAGAGGTGCTTACCACTGTCAAGGCCATCATGTGAGTGAAGGAGATCCCAGCTTTCCCTCGCTGTGCAAAAGCTTTCCAGAGTCTCCGACCAGCTGGGCATATCAGTCTTGTTCACGACAATGTGTCGACCGCGACCCTTCCCCAACCCTTCCTCATCATCTGAACTCTACAATGACACACATGCAGGATGCACCATAAACAACGTGCACACGCAACAGTCACAATAATGAGAATAACGGGACTCTTTGAAGAATATAAACATAACACTATCGCACACTGACATAGACCGATCGATCTATGGTCGATTGATGGTTGGGCGATCTCAAAAAAAGTGATGAAAGAACATTTCACTGATCGACGATCTGTCCTCACCATAGTCTTCTCTCTCCCATCTGCCAGTTTGCGTTTCTTATGTGAATGTTTTATGGCTCCTCTCTCCACTTCAACATCATTATACACGGAGCTCAAATCCTCCACAAGGATCCATGGGCCCAAATTCAACGCATTCACGCCTGCAAGGGGAAAAAAACGTCGTCGTTGAAAACCTCTTTGACAAGAAAGCACACATACGCGTGCTAAAGAATTTCAATCAACTTAATAACTGGGCAGCAATGTATGCATGCAGAGACAGAGACTGACCCTGGAACAGTGCTGGCTGTACAGCTGAGACATAGAGGAATGCGTTGCGGAAGAGGACAAGTGTGGCACAGATGACCACCTGACTGCAGCAGCGGGACCTGGTTTCTCCATCTAGTCCTGGTAGGTATCGACACAGCTCCTTCACTCTCTGCAGCATCTCCACATAACTCCTAGTAAAGGTACACACACAAAAAATATTTCAAAGCCGTCACCTTCAGATAGTGAATACAACAAATACAGTATGTATGTGGTTGTGCATAACATCTGTAAGTCTTGAGAGCCACTGATTAATACACGGATGCAACTGTCACTTACATTTACTGCATTTATGCAAAACCAAAACTATTAGTCTGATTTCTTTTAATGTTATTTCCCATTCTAAAGATTTGACACAAGAATTCATGTCAATTACTGACTTTGTTATGAATGCAATGCACTACTCAAGAATATATTAATAGCATTTAATCCTGAAATATCTCCAATATACCGTAGGGTATATTAATGGATTATTGCTACTTCTTCTCTATCTTGTTTGCCAATAGAGCTGATTAATCTACTGATACCACTTAACAAAATCATACACATTATTAAGAAACATGGCTCAGCATGAGAGCAACACAGCTAAACACAGCAATTCAAAGGACAGCCTCCAAAGGACCATCAAGTTAAAACCAATTATAACCCCATTTACACTTAGCATTCCATTAACATTCAATCTATATCTGGATATTTTATTCAGATAAAGTCAAACGCAGTATGCCAGGCAGGCAAACAGTAAATGGGATGCATCTGGAGGTGGTCTGACTAGTGCTATAATTGAATCTAAAGCAGATGGACATGAAACCTGTACAGCATGCGCACACATTTAATATCTACAAAGAAAGCTGAATTATCACCAAACTCCTCTTCTTACAGTCTCTTGCAAACAGTAGCTTGCAAGTCGTCTTCAACTGACATATAATTTAAAGATAAACAAACAGTCCACCCAACTATTTAGCATAGGGGCATAATGATGAATGAATAGAACATTCCCACTCAAATAGCTTGATCGGTAAATCAGTCAAGAGTTGTTGGGTTGTTTTTTTTATTTTTTTTACATAATCTGGAAATGAGTAAAATTCATAGTGCACATAATGAGCATGACCTTTTACATTTTATGACATAAAAGGAAATCTCAACAGATATGCTACAGACAGACAGACAAACTACCTCTGTCCTTTGTCTCCCTGCCACTCGCAGCGAGCTCCAACCACAGCAAGAATGTCCAAAAGCCTCTCCCACGGTTCAGCTACCAGTGATGACTTTTCCGACAAGCCATCAATCACGAAGCGCTGGGAGCCACGGGACACACTGGGAGACTTAAGAGATCCGCCTTCTTGAGAGCCTGAAGCGTAGAACAGGAGGGGTACAAAAAATGTCAAGAGAGCAAATATACAGACCAACGTTTGCAGACAAATCTTGCTGTGGAGCTAGAAAACCTCTGACTGCATAAGATCACACCCAGTAGAAGCGGGGAGAGACTCGTAGAACATCAACCCAGACGGGCTTTACCGTGTATCTGGCCATCAGGCGAAGGTCCACGGGCAACATAGCCAATGTAAAACTCAGCGGCTTTCAGCAAGTACTTCTGCATTAGGCTGGCGGGCAGGCGCATGTCCATGTTGTTTATGACCAAAGGAAGGACATCACACACTGCAACAGTAAAAATCATTCGCATGAAAGTAATCACAGTGGTATAGTGACAAGCTTTAATGCAGGTGGTTTACTGACCAAAGAGTTTTCTGAAGCAGTTGACAGGAGTGTCCACATTCTCTGATGCCTCTGCTTCCAACAGTGTCTCACTGAGATTGACCTTAACAGACAGCAGAGGGTTTCAGTCACATTTACCCGCAGTCCAACATCAAAACCATCATACTAGTATGTTATTGCAACAAACCCCATGCTGGACCACGGACTCTGGGAAGCGCTTAAGAAGGAGCAGCAGCATCTCAGCCTTCTCCAAAGTGTTGAAACACTGTTCTGTGGCTTTCAGCAACATCTCGCACTGTATCCGGCCAGGCAGCGTTTCAAAGAGCCCTAGTTTAGGAAGTGGAAAACAAGATGCTGCTGAGGTCCGTGAACCAAGAACACACTTATAAGGTAGTGAAATTCCTTACCTCGTAGAAACTGTGAGTGTTTGTCCTGAGAGTCGCTGCGCAGGGCAGCCGTGATGACACTAATCTCGCGCCACACAATGGGCTGATCTGGGAAATTCATAAACCTAAAGTGCGGACAAATCATTAACGGCTATTAGGGATTAGATTCAGCTAAATAGAGCGGATTGATCACTACGACCAGTCCATTACGGACACTACACTGTAACTCACATGTCATACAGCAGTCTGCCTGCACACGCCGTTCGTTCCGCGTTGCGTTCGATGATGTACATCTCATACTGCGGACACATGTACATTAAAAGTTGACAACGCGCTCATATGCGTGGATCCACACAATCCAAACACGGGCACGATTGGGAGTTCACATGGCGCTAACTGTTCAACAACATAGCAGCTTCGGCAAATGTTTAAAGAAAAAAAAAAAGATGTTACCTGTATGTTGAAGTCGGCAGGGTAAAGAGTTCTGGCAGTTATGAGCCAGGCTTTGGCCGCATAGGGGTCATCGGGAACCAGCTCCCGAGCTCTCTTCACCAAAAACTCGCAATCTTTTTGTGCTGACATCTTATGCGAGTCGCGCGTTCACAACCGAAGGCGACAATCTGGCCGCACATGCGGGTTCTGGCTTCAGTTACTCAGTTCATGCGGGTTTCTTACTTGTACAAGTCTCGGTGGGTAAATGTCAAATGCAAAGTGTGGCGTCCGTTTTCGTGGAGCTACATGGAGCTATTCTGTGCAAAAATGTAAGACTAGCGACATAGAGCTACATGGAGCTAGCTAGCGTTAGCTATGTGTCTTCTAAGTCATTTGACATCACATCTTAGCAAGAACTGTCCGCAAGACTGTATTACTCAGTTGTTTTACATACGGTAAAATGTACGTTCAAAGACAGGATGTTCGTCGAAAAAAAATTATTTTTTTTAAATCAGCGGTCAAAGCTAAGCCTTTATTTACCGACACATTCTGTGGAGTGTCAATGACGTCACACCGTAGTCGCAAAACCTCTGCTTTACGACTAACCCCCCTCCACCCCAACAGGAAGCATGACCTACAAAACAAGACGAAAATATTCCGTTTTTTTGTATGTGTCCCTCCATATATTCTGTTTATCGAGAGGTAATCTAGCCAATTATCTACACAAATCATCTCCCACGTGGACAGCCTGTAAACGTAGCGGTAGTTCTATCAGGACAGTTTTAGCCCCATCCGCTGTCTCAGATGTACAGTAGTGCGCAGGCGCCGCGGACGGGCTGTCGCGGTCACCTGCTGCTGTGGCTGCAGACACGACCTACAGCCGTGGCCCCGTAGAAAAGACTTCGTTCCACCTGTCCCGGGAAAGGACAGCGACTGGTGGAAGCGACAGGTAAAGATACACTTCTGAGCCCGCCAATGGCTTCATTGAAATGCACGGGTGCTCTTTTTTGACTGCTGACAGTCAGTGTCTACCAGTGGTATCACCAAGCTGCGCCTTGTCCATTTTGACTCTGACATGCTAGCCACCTAGCATGATACACATACACGTTTTCCTGTAGCAAACATCATATTTTACCCCTCGCGTCAGCTCTTCAATCCCAGCATAAACAAAAAAAAAAGTCAGTTGCTACTGAAATAACCGAGGAGGCCCAGGCATTACCACAGTTGAGTTAGCTTAGCTGGCTAACCAATTTAGCATCTCGAGCTCGAGCTGTCGCGCAATTAAGCACGCTAGCGTGTCGTTGTTTTGTTGTTCTTCATTTATCTTCTACCTACTAGAACCGCGAGCTCGTGGTGAAGCCGTAACGCGCGCTTGTGATTCGGGGCAATGGCCAAGACGGACACGAGAAGCTTGAGAGTTCCGAGGAAGCAACACTCAGAGGGCGTGTTCGCCAGCTACTCGCAAGATTATATGCTGATTTCAAGTGAATCGAATAGTGTCGAGGAACTTAGTCAAATTTGAATTAGTTAAAGTATTATCTTTAATGGTTAAATTAATGACCTACATCCTGTAATCATATTCGACTGCACTATTAGCAGTTAGGTTTACCTCATTATTTAACATTAAAACCGTGTATGGGCTTGTCATAAGCATTTTAGTATTTGTGATAATACCACTTGTTGAGGGCCAGAACGTAATTTAAAATAGTCACCTGTTATGGGCAAGCGCTGTGGACACTTCTGAAATGTGATGGAGGAACAGTACGACATGTTTGGTCTCAGTCAACTGTGCCGAAGCCAAATGGTCCTAAAGACACGCAAAATTATTTATCTCCTCAAAAGTGTCCTCTGAATAGAGATTCCATAACTGGTTCTTACATGTTTTTTAGTCATGTCACCACTTGGTTTGCAAGTCTTGCCTGAAAGCGTATGCAAGGATTTGAGGAGCAATATTTTAGTTAGGGTTAGGGTTAGACCTCCAACGACCTCCAGTGACCAGGGTTTTGCTGCCAAGACCTCCTACTTTGTCTATATTTAGACAACTCCTAGACAGCATGTTTGTAAAGATATTTATACACATATTTTGGCAGGATTTGGTGGATTTGTAACTGCTAAAATCCCTATTAAGTACTGAAATCTCAATTCAAAATGTATCCAATAGTCTTCTCTTCCATGCCTGCACCGAGACTATGAGTCTGTTGAGTTGTGTAATATCTCTTATCAGTTGCCAGTTGTGGCAGGCTGGTTGTACTAGTTGCAGGCAGCTGGTCGAGGCTAATCAGTTCAGCCTGACTTGGGCAATGTGCAGAATGAAGCCATTCGCAGGGAATCTACAGTTCAGCCAATGGATGCATGGGATATTTTTCACAAATTAGTTATATTGGCACGTACACTAATCAGGCATAACATTTTGACCTCTGAATGTTCACCATAGAATGTAATGCAACAGCACTGCAATAAATTTGCCCTTCGGGTGGTGTTTTATGTTGAATTTTTTATTTTAATGATCATTAGTGTGGCTGTAATTTGTAGTGCAGTTGAACTGCACTGACTAATACTGAGTGGGGTCCCTAATATTTTGCTCATCCCACTCATATGCATTAGGTGTGAACAAAATATTGGGAGCACCTCTCAGTATAACCCAGTACAGCTGAACAGAATCACACATTCTATTCCCAATTACAGCTTGATCGGTGTACATTTCCTTACAGCACATACAAAAACAGATGGCAAAACATGAATGTATCAGCTATAGTTTTATGTATATTTGATCATTAATTATGCACTGATTTATTTGTAGCATGTAATGAGCTATATTGTTAGCATTTTATGTGTTTTTAGACTGAATTTAACAATGTAAAACATATTTTTTTAATAAAAGTTGAGTATATATCTCTGTCAGAGCTCTTAAAAATGTCCATGACAGTGTGTCTCTGACTTGATGCTCTCTGTGTCTCTGTACTGTAGTATTGATGAACCCAACACGTGCAAAAAAAAACAAAAAACAAACAAACCGTAAAACAATTTTTAAATGACAGCAATTAACAGTTCAGTGTAACTGAAAAAATGTTTCTCTCACAGGGCAGGTTTTGTTTGAAGAGTGGTGCTGATGTGATGCTAGAGTAACAAGCCGTAGCGCACTGAGCCTCCCATGGCTGTTAGCACCATGGACTCTGAGTCAGCCCGGACACCTCAGCCACAGGCCACCCTGACAAAAGGAGGTCCTTCCCTGCTACCTGCCTCGGCTCTGGGCGCCAGGCTCGGGCCTCAAGGAAAGCATTATGTCTGTGGCTCCATTGCAGCTTTTACTAATATTGTGGTGACCTTTCCCATCCAGAAGGTGCTATTCCGCCAGCAGCTGCATGGTGTGTTGGCCAGTGAGGCGGTGCGACAGCTCCAGAGGGATGGGCTGAGGAATCTTTATCGAGGCCTGCTGCCCCCTCTGCTCCAGAAGAGCACTACTGTAGCCATCATGTTTGGCCTGTATGAGGACTTTTCCAGAGTCTTGCTGGAAAGGGCCGGCAGCAGTGGCGTGCCTGAGCTGGTCACACGAAGCTTTGCTGCCGCATTGGCAGGAACCGCGGAGGCTATCCTGATGCCATTTGAGCGAGTGCAGACTCTGCTACAAGACCATCGACACCACGGGCGTTTCAACAACACAGCTCACACTTTCCGGACACTTCTGACAGAGTTTGGCGTCAGGGAGTGCTACCGTGGCTTAGTACCCATACTCCTCCGCAATGGCCCCAGCAATGTGCTCTTCTTCGGGCTCCGTGGACCTATAAAGGAACAGCTCCCAGAAGCCACGAGTCGGGCGGGTCACTTGGTGAATGATTTTGTCTGCGGAGGGGTGTTGGGGGCAGCTCTTGGCATCATGTTCTACCCATTAAATGTCGTAAAGTCCCGGGCTCAGTCTCAGGTTGGTGGAGCCTTCCAGCCTTGCAGGGAAGTGCTGCTCACAGTGTGGAGAGAAAGAGGGGGCAGCCTGGTCATGCTCTTTCGAGGGGCCCACCTCAACTACCACCGCTCACTGCTCTCCTGGGGAATCATCAATGCGACCTACGAGCTACTGCTGAAGCTCATATGAAAGGGGCGAATAGATACTAAGGTATCTTGAGAGAAAGTGTTTAAAGGGAAGTCCCTGTATGGAGCAACAGCACCAGTCTGATGAGAAGAGGGGGGATTTTAAAGTAATGCACTAGCTGTCTGGCACTGTTTGTGGGATGTTTCTAGAGTAAGAGCAGTGAAGTTGCACTTCCGACAAGGGGCCAACAATCAGTTTGGGATAACCATCTGCCATTGTGACTTTTTGCAGTTGTCTAAGTATTAGTGTGCTTTAGCCTACACAAAACCTGTGTCAGGGTCCAATTTAAACAGCCTTGTTTTCTCTATGAACAAAACTTTGAGGGGAAAATGAAACTCGTTTACAGTTTCAGGCAAAGATTTCTTGACTGGATAAACTGTTTTGTAGGAGAAGCTGTTTTGTTGTGTGTGCTGTGCTTTGCAGACAGTATCAATCTTTGTTTGACCAACAGCACTCCCCTCATCAAGTTGTATTATGACAACCGTATGCACATTTTAACATTGGAATACCCCAAAAACTGTTGTCAAGACAAGTGTAATAAACTGAATGTTGGCCATTTTATTTCTCTTTATTCTCTATATCCAGTCAGTCAGCCTTCATGTCGATGAGATAAGATGGCTACTACGTCAGAAACTGTTAAAATGAGTGTCAGTGGTATACAGTACATGTTTTTGGAAATGCTGTCTAGCACAAAGACATTGTTTCTAAGGCAGCAGGGTGTGTGTGTTTTTGAGTTTTAACAAGTGTCCACAGATGTATTTGTTAGTAAGCCACACAGTTGCTTCCAGATCTTTTTGGTTTTGTGAATTCATTGTAAGAGATTTAAAAAAAAAGACAAAAAAAAACTTAAATCTAGCCTCGTATTTGAACAAAAAAATCCAACCGAAATTGTTTGCACATTACTTAAGTGACCATTTTTAACACGCTGTTGAAGCTTGGAGAGAAAAAAAAAAGCCCATAATATAAATCTGACTGTGCACTCCTGCAGCATTTGTTAATTCTGTTCATTTGTAGATTTGTCATTTGTGTCCTCGTCATTAACTTCATTGTCACTTGTATCATGTATGCATTTGTGTCCCTCTGCTCACCCCTTAATGTCTCCTTATCTCACGCTTGCGCTCCTCTCTGTCTGTAACATCTGTTGACATAATGGGCTCAGATTTCAAGCTTGAGTAGATGCAGCCAGTCACCATGCAGCAGCTCTTTCTGGGCTCGACAGCCCGAAGAGGAAAGGCATGCTGCTTGGACATGGAGAGAGACTGAACCATAATGTTGCAGAGGGAAGAAGGGGGCAGAGGTAATGTTCAGTGGCACAAAAAGCTCAAGCTGCCATGTAAATGGACCACTTGGCCTATTTCTACAGTTCTTTTCATTTTTACTGTTCATAGTATGTTGCCTTTCAGGATTTTTTTTAGGGTCTCACCCTGGGGAGTACAACTGTATTTTGAAAGGATTACATGACTGACATTATATTGAATGATGCTGTTTATACTTGCCACTTTCCTCAAAGCAGAAGTCACCAAATGATTTCAAAATGGTAATTGTTGCAACCAAATGAAATGTTGAAACCCATTAAAAATGTTGCCATGCTGATCCACGTTTAATGAACTGAAAAGCTTCAGTGTGCCTTGTGATCGCTGCGAGCCCTCTTCTCTTAGTCATATTCTAAAATAACATCTCGCATACCTGACATGTCCTTAACCCACACCTCCATTCATTGTACTCAGTCTCAATATTTTTCAGTTGAGATTAACAGACTAGCATGCTGTGTTGTTAAGCATGTACACGTCAAAGAATAGGTGCCCCCCCCCCATAAATGTTA
>CAAKHG010049593.1:0-16582 GCA_901007715.1 Dactylopterus volitans | reverse complement strand
GCAAAAGTGTTCGAGAGAAGCGGGGAGGCGATCCGTTTGAGGAGAAGAGAGCCTCGCAAAATACAGCTGCGAGTCGGGAAATAACAACGCAAATCGTTAGATTATTGTTATCAACTTCAAGTGGCGGTTTAAAAGAAAAAAGAAAAAAAAGAAAGAAAAAAAAGAGAGAAGTCCAAATTTATAAGCGAATCTTTGCCGTAGCCGGAAGAAAAGTTTATGAATTTAAACGCGTCACAGCGAGGAGGGATATGCCTCCTTCCGCCCCGTCTGGGCCTCACTTGCCGCGTCTCCCGTGGAGCCTCTGAATAAGAAGGACATGAAAGACATCGCGGCGCTGAAGGAGACAGCGATGCCGTCGTGACGCCTGAGGGCCGAAAGCCCACCTGGGCGGAGGCCAAACACCAGCTGGGCGACAGCGGCGGCGGCTGCGGCTCGGGATGAAGGAAGGGATGAATAAGGGGAGGAAATTGAAAGCAGAAACGCAGGGAGAGAGACGGCGCCATCGCGGTGGACGGGCTGGGAGTGAGGCCGGATGCGTTAAAAAAAAAAAAATCTGACGACACCTACCGCGCACTGTAGTCTCTCCGGGATGGTCAACACCCCGGGTGTGCGGTGTGGGCAGCGTCACACGGTCCTCGGGCTCAACGCGCAGAAGAAGAAGCAGCAGCCTGACGCGAAAGCAGCGAGACGTCTCAGAAGGGCGGTGAATGTTTTGAAGCACAAGCTTCATTCTAGCCATCGGACGTACGTCAAATAGGCGCCATCATTGTAACGCGTAACAAAGTATTACTGTAAATAAAAGAGTTGAGGTCAGGTTGGTCCCACGTGAGTTCCGTGTTTTGCTACGTTGGATATTTTACTGGTTATTGAGTTCTATTACTCTTTGTTTCTCGAAAATTGGAAAGAAAATGTTAAAATCAGCTAATAGCGGTTTTCCCCTCCAGTGTTAGCCGGGTTAGCTGCTAGTTGCTAAATCGGCTCAGTAGACTGGGGAGCTCTGACTGGCCGGTGCTCGTTGGCGAGCGAGCGGTCGGCGGCCAATCAGAAAAGCGCCCCCCTCCCCCAGGCCGCGGTGTGAGAAACAATAACTGACAACCTCGAGCCGCAGGTGGGGTGAAGCGCGGCGGCGGTCCCAGTGGGATTTGTCCTCCGGAGACAAGCGGATGTCTGCGAGCCGTCACGGCGGGCCGCTCGCCACTCGACGAGATGTCGATGACGGAGAAACGGACTGGCAGCGGCAGGGCGAGCGCGCTTCAAACCCTCCTCACGCACACACACACACACGCGCTAACAATCAAGCACCGCTGTCCATTGCCGTCAGCCCCGTGTGGTCTCGCCGTCTGGTTCTATTTGTCCTTAAGTGCCCGCAGAGGTCGAGAGGTGAAGCCGGAAGTCCCGCCGCCGTAGACGGTCTCACGGCGCCGCCGCGCCGCCGCTTGTAACGCCACACCCGCCGCTGAGACGTCCCACTCCGGACTCACCAACTGGCTTTTATTTGGCCCTAAAATATTCGATTGTAAAAACACACTCGCAAGAACGTCACTTCAGATCAAACGCTTTTTTTTTTCTTGAGATTTCACGCCGCGCGAAACGGCGAAATATTGTCGAGCGCTGTGAAAAAAAGACATGAAATAACGGATGAAAGGTGTCTCTCTCTCTCTCTCATCGCGGCGATCACCATGCTGGAGGCGTCCAGCGCTTTGGAAAAAAAAAAAAAAAAAGCCCGGAAGAGGAGGGCGATCCGGGGAGATCACGGGGAAGGTGGCATGGCAGGAAAACATCTGTCTCCTTTTTTCAAGGAGCAGGAGCAAACCGGATATCCACGAGACGGCGGCAGAGGGAAGCGTTTCCCACGCAGGTCCAGGCGCCGCGCCCTTGAAAATCCACAAACCGGGACGGCATTTTTGCATTCCGCCGGCAGTCGGCACAGCCGCGGGGGGCCGCTAGTCTCGCCGCGTCCGGTCCGCGCCGTTCAAAAGCGGTTCCTGCTAAACACACACACACACACACGCGGACTGCAATTAGCTACGTTCCAACAAGCTGAGAAGAAATTAAGTTCGGATTTTCAGACCCTCGCGCGTTCTGTCGCGGACGCCGTGACTTATGTGAACCCGTTAGCTCTGAAGCCAACGGGGCAAAAAAAAAAAGCCCCGATCACGCAGTTCTAATATCGTCCTTGACGGCGACGGCAAAGAAGGGAAGGTTCACCGAGGAGAGCGAGCGAAAACAACACAGCGCGACCTTCCGTGACTCTGCGGGTTTTCATTGGTTGCCGTTGTGCGTGCGTGTGTGTGTGTGTGTACATTTATGACACGTAAAGCTGTTGTGAAGCTCATGAATACCTATATAACATGACTTTATGAGGCTCCTGCAGAGGGATGGGAGATTTGAAAATGTAGTTATTCCATGAAAAACATGTTCCTATTGTTTTGTTTACTATGACAAAAATAAATTACGTTACATTACAAAAATCGAGAGAACTGAGTAAATGTATAACCATGTATTGTTTACAGTCCAATAAATCACAAGCTCAGATATTACAGACAATTTAAACACTACAAAGTTACCATATAAAGCATGTTTCACACTTAGCACAAATATAATGTATAATATATTTGTCTTTTCTGTGTCCATCCATGGAACTACAGTATTATCTCGCACTAAATGACTGTTTGATATTTGCATTTAATAAAGGTTTGCTCTTAGTCTATCAGGACAAAATTTTTCTGCAACCTTCACCATAATAAATTGGTGACAGTTTTTTGGGCGACACTGACTGTCAAGTTGCAGCATTTGATTAATAATTTACCGGTGTATCTGAACAGTGACAAACTATGTGGATGCATTACATCATATATCAAAAACAACAACGAACTGGACAAAACTTTCTAGGGGTGACTTTGTGCTTTTCCAGATCATGACTGCAATGAGGGGCGTTAATAAGAGGATTTCCACACAAAGTGTCAAACTGAAGTCCGTATGTCATGGTTGCTCACCACTTACCAGTTTTTACTTTACTTGATTGGTTTGTTTTAATCCTGAAGGCGCCTCTCAGCCATCAGTCACCCAGCCAGCTGATGTAGCCACTGGCTCAAGGTTGAAAAGATAATCTCTACATTTTTGCTTAGACTAAAGCTCTAAATCTCTGTCACTTGGTCAATCTTGGTCAATCAAATTGGTCAAACTAGTCAAACTTGGTCAATCTTTAGGGATATATATATATATATATATATATATATATATATATATATATATATATATATATATATATATATATATATATATATATATATATATATATATATATATATATATATATATATATATATATATATATATATATATATATTAATAGAGAGAGAGAGAGAGAGAGAGAGAGAGAGAGAGAGAGAGAGAGAGAGAGAGAGAGAGAGAGAGAGAGAAATTTAATCCTTTGGCAGCCACAAAAAAAATTACAGACAAAGATCGAAAGTCCTCTTTTGCGGCGAACTGCAATGGTTCAACCAGAAAGGCAACCAACCCTTATTGACAGGTTATGAGAGCAGCGGGAATTGGATAAGGTAAATTGCTCCACTGCCAATTGGAATGCTGCTGGAAATCAACAAGCAATTTTCATCTATTTGAGACAGCAGGGGCAAAGTTTAAGCCCTGTGTTACATCTTATGCTGACGCAGTTGAAGGCTGCCTGGACAGCGAAATCAGCTGTATGAACACCTGTGACACATTTAAAACAACTAATGTGCAGTGACACTTGATGGCGTAGATTGGATCAGATTGGCAATGCAGGTGCATGTAGGTCATGAATGTCCTTTTTTTTTTTTTTTTATTCCATTTTTCAACCCTTTAAGTTGCCTCCTGCTGGCTACTAGTAGGAATGCAGTTTTAAGACACTTTGAACTGGCTTCATTTTTCAGATTTCCTTTTATAAAGTGAATGATTTAGTGTGGTTTCCCTGTGTGTTTGAGTATACTTATATTTAGTTCTTTACTGTATTTGTCACAGATTTTATGTGTATCTTTTTAATATTCACTCACGTGTTACATTTTCACCAACTGGTGTTTTCACCTGATTCATTGCGTCTTGTATTATTAGTATTCATACCACTTATCCTGAACAGCATCGTGGAGTGGTTGGAGCCAATCCCAGCTGAAATTGAGTGAGAGGCAGGGCTTTCCCAGGACGGGCTGCCAGCCTATCGAAGGGCTGACATGTGGTAATTCACACTCACATTCACACCTGCTCACACTGACAAAATCTCCAACAAACCTAGTCTGCATTGTTTTTGGTCGCTGGGAGGAAGGTGGATGCAAACTTCCCACGGAAAGGCCCCTGATTTCAGGTTTAACGGCAGAACCTTCTTATTTTGATGAAACCAAGACAACACACCATACTGTCCCCCTTTTTACCCTAAGATTTCTAGACTCCTGCCTTCAGCAATGCTTTTGCCATTACAAAGGATGTCTAGGAAAAAGTGCAACAAAGTAATTAAAAAAAAAAGAAAACTCTTATCGTTGACCTGTGATATGAAGCATAGCTGGCTGCAAGCATGCTTTTGTTTTTTTTGTTTGTACCCTCATATCACAGTCAGGCTGCCTGCAGGCAGTTTTGGTGTGAAAGAGAGGAACCACAGCACTGAGAGAGCTTTCCATAGAGGATACTACACATGTGCCTAATATTTCTGCACTTTTCCTTCTATGAACTCTAACAAGAAGAAAAATGTGCACCTTTAATTTTATTTTGCTGTCTTTTTTTTATTTATTTATTTTTTGACCAGAATTTCTGAACAAACCTATTATGAAAGAACATGCTTGGTTGGAGCTGCAAAACCAGCTATGGAAAGATAATGGGAATTTTAGATTTGGAGGCTATTGTTCTGCTCCCCGAGGACTAACACTGGACATGGCACGCTCGTGTATCTTGTATAATTCATTCTGCTTCATTTTCAACAGAAACTCGGGTCCAACTTAAATCAAACCCATGTATTTTTCCTCTGAGGGTCCCTCTGTGTTACTGAAGTGCAATAGAGGATCAGAGAAGTGGAACTCAGTTAATGAAGGAACTCATGGCCGGATGCACAGAGACAATACAATGCATGTATGTATGCTGACTGTATGATTTGCAGGTGACATCAACATCAGTTGACAGTTTGACATCAGCTTGAGGAATCTAGAGGAACATTGATGAAGCACATGGCAAATAATCTCATGATTCTTTACTGTAACTTAGTGGATAAACACATTACACTTAATACTTCCTTTTTATTTCTGTCTCTCATTTGATATTCGATTTAGTCTCTATTTACAGGATGCACAAAATCCTGTAAATAGAGCACAAAGCATCATGCAAAATATATTTTTGTTCCCTGACACCACCATGGTTAAGGTTTAGTTGCAGGTGTAGCAACAAAAACCTAGGCAAGTGCAAATATTTGGATATTGATTTTATTGTCCAGCCAGTCCATATCGTTCAGATGCTTTGAGTCTTCCCAGACGGTATCACACATTGTCAGAACATCACTGATCACTTCTATATAATGAACGATTCACAATGAATTAACATGGCCGGCGATTACAGTCACATTACTTTCTCCACATATCCATGCCCTTGAAAATGCAACTATACATTAAATTCTATGTAATTCGTTGTGTGGAAAGCTTTGTTTGCCGCCACTGTCCAAAGCTCGTCCTTACGAAGACAGCGTTCTGAAACGTGGCCCACCCAGTTTCAGCAACCCTCGAGCCGTCTAAATTAAGTGATAAAATACGTCATGCATTCCAGACCGACGCACACCAGCAGTCACAAGTCCAAAATGGTCCGATGTTCACACAGTTTGCTGTGTAAATGTTTAGTTTTGTGTTCCAGTACTACAACAGAGGCAGACGTTTCAAATTGTAAACCGATTTTTTTTTTTCTGATCCTGCTTCTCTCTGCATTGCACAATTATTTGTGTATCATTTATTGGCCTGATGACTTGACCAATGAGCCTGTTTACAAGGCCAGGCTCCTCAGTAAAACATATGTGGATAATCCATCTATTAAGCCCACAGTGGTGCTGCAACAATGCAGATGATTCATGTTGCATCTGTTCCATATGTATCTTCTGATAGTTGTCAGCATGGATGAGACCAGAATGGAAAACAGGAGGCAGAGCAGCTCCATAGCAGGAAAAGGGGTGGTTTTGGTATGCAGCTCCTTCTGCTGTTTAATTCAAGATGCAATATTTGGGTGTAAAAGTTGCACCTCCAGTTTTCCTCCTAAATCGGTTGCGAAAATTGACATGGCTGAAATAACTGGGCCTGAAAAGAATTCCCTGTTTGTTATGACCAATTACACGGAGCAACATGCCTCCTTTTGCTTGTTTGCGGCACCAAACAAATATTAACAACGTCAACACCAGTGTCAATGCCAGTGTCAACAAAGGAAGGAAATTATTCTCAATGCCTGAAGTCTGTTCCAAAACTTGAGGCAGATTTATGACGGAAAACTTGTAAAGCCTTTGTGTCGACAAAAGAATGCATGGCATGTTCCGTTCAGCAAAGGAAAGTACTATGTGATTAATTCACTCTGATCATTGAATGTGTTCACTGGCCTGCTATAATTCACACCTACAGCAAAATGAGTTTGTTGTAGTTCCTTCAGAGATGCAGATAAATATCAAGTGAGATAAGACCGGGAAGCCGAACGTGGAATTTCAGGTGGTTAAATGAGTCACGGCTATTTCAAATACAGTACGCCAGGTGTTTGAAGGGAAAGCAATGACTATAAGAGTGCATTTTGTATGTGACACTGAACTCCAAGGGCACAGACTCTCCGGAATATATTATTCAGAGCTCGTCTCCTCACTTCAGCAGTCTTATCCAAGAGTGACATTCCGTTGAGGTATCTCACTCCAAGTTTAGACAAATGCAAACCAAACGTCTGTGTGATAATTCTGTGGGTCCATCTGTCCTCCACTTTGGACCAGAGGCGACCGTTGCCACGGATTCACACCCGCCCGACTTTGGCTCACAATCTAACACAAATATATAATTCTTTCCTGACTATGAGAGTCTGCTACCGAGCATTATTCTCCACATTTTTGCTTTGCTATCACGACTGGCATTTATTTTCACATATAGGAGAACATGACAATGCCCCCCCCGCCCCCCATCGTTACAAACCTCATTTTATCATTCACTCAAGTCAGATTTATTTATATACAACCAAATCATAAAATTATGTCAGGGCATTTTTTTTTTTCCATACGGGACTCAAGGCCATATTCTTTAAAGTATTTACATTAATTCAGCCATTCCGCCTGCCCGCTCCGGAGCTATGGGCTCGTGGCTGGATCTTGGCACCGGCTCTTCTTCATTGATATGGCCAGCAGCAATCTGGTCCAGCGGACACACTGCTGCTGCTGAGGGGCTCCAAGCAAGGGTTTCACACTTCTGTAGTGCCGCAACATGTAATTGTAAAGCACTTATTCCTGGCATGTACATGACATTATGCTGCACAGCTCATTGACTTGATCCATAAACTTGAGCAGTGGTCTGCTGGCAACGCTGTGCTTTGTGTTTTGTCCCGCTGGCCTGGCATCTTTATCTCGTGCCCCTAGCTTACCTGTCTCGTCATATCAATCTCATCTGGCGCCTGTTCTGCGATGGTGCTTTCGCTCTCAAAAAATGAGCTTGTTTTGATTGCAGAGTTTCTAAGTGTGGCACATCTGAACGAACCAGCTTGTAGAACTTCCCTTTTTTATCATTCTGCAATTTTTTTTGCATCACCTTTCCTCTTTCTATTGTCCATCTTGACGGTTTCTTATGTCTTGCATTTCTCACCATCCATGAACTCACTGCGATGTGTAATTTGGGGGTGTTGTGATCAACCAGAGTCAAGGATCAAACGTAATGACATAATCAATGAGCTGACAAAATTGTTGTCTCCCAGTCATCTTTGAATGCAGCCTGCCAGATGGTTTGTTTTCACAAAGCCTGCCACTTTACACTGGACTCTACCTGGTGCTCCACATTAGCCACTCCAGGCCTGGAGGTCTTGTTTATTCAAGGGAGACTTAAAACCGCCAGAGGAAAAATCCTACTGACTCACACGATCCCCTCAGTTCTGCTATTGTGCCGCGATAAGATTGACATTTGTCATTGCGAGTGAGAGATCCCAACATCTAGTGAGTGAATCACCATGGAACTATAGATCTCTTGAAGAATTATGATTGTGGAGATCCCTTAAATATCTTGTGCTGTCACTTCTGCGTGGCAGTTGTCCACCGATTTATTCATAATTACCTGCGAAACTGAAGATATCCCCATCATCCTGATTGATACTTTGTGTTTAGTGCTAATTGAAAATGGCTGCATGCTAATAAACTATAATGATAAAAATGCTTAACAAGAATATGCGTAACATCAGTGTTCATATGCTGACTTCAGCCATTGTGTTTAAGCACTGCTGTGCTTGCAAGAAAGAGAAATGATTTAATTCAGTATATTATCATATAGGTTTTTTTCAGTGTATTTCATCATATTTGTCCAAAAAAGAGTAAACACTTTTTCCGGGCGAAACGTTAACAGTTTGTGGGCTGTCAATTTTATGCGCAGTCCCGTAATGTTGCGTCGGCAGGAGGTGATGATTAGCCATGATTTCTCAGTTCCCTCTCGACTCATAAAGCAAAGTCTGCAGAAAAAGGAGCAACTCACAACTAATTCCAGTTCAGCCCGTCACTCGGGGAGCTGACGCCTGCGCTCCCTCAGAGTCCCACGCAAACCTGTGAACGTTCAGAGTGACATACGAGTTACTTTTGTTAGTTTATGAATGAGATTTGATTTTCCCAAATATGTGAAATTACGATATTTTGTCTGAAGAAAGGGAAGAATTTAAGACGATATCTTTTGTGAATCTTTATTTTGCTGATAACCTGTTATTGGACACTTTAAAGATTTGAGAGTAACTATAGAGATACTCTATTTCATTCCTCAAATTAGGTGAGCACGGTGATAGGGTGAACTTTGCCTCTAATGTGGATGTGGAAGGATGTGGAAGATATGTGGAGTGATATTATGGAGGACAATAGAATCTCAGTGTCCTTGCGGTCTGGCTTCACCACAGCCCTACTGAGCTTATTGCTCCGTTCCCTTTACACCAGCCTCACCATCACAAGAGTAACACTTCACAATAACGCACACAAATAGTTCCTACGGAGCTAATAAGAAATGAACCCATAAAAGTGACTAATAATCAAATGTCACATGCCTTTAAATTTTTTTTAAATAGCCATTTCTTTTCTTTTTTTAAATTATTTTTCATGTCATCTCCTCTTAACCACAAGGTGTTCCAACTCTTAAGCTGCCCCTATAGCAGTTTGTTTTAAATGTGACTTATGGCTACACAACTTATCAAAATGTAATGTTTGCTGTAACATGCACTGATTCAAAATGTAACTTCAACACACATGAAGTGTTTTCAATGTTTTTGACAAAAATGTGGTAATCAATTTTTGTTTGTTTTGTCATTTTCACCTCAAATATTTCATTTTGAAATATTAACTCAAGTGTTAAATAAAACACTTGACTGGTAAATCTCACATTAAAATTAACTCAAGGTGAGAGTTGTATTTTACTCTACATGTGATTACAGACTCGCACAAGAGTTCAGTTTTAACTTCTGATAAGCGTTAAAAGATCAACTCTCAAAAGAGTTCCTTTTACTTTCCCTAGAGTGTATTCGATGGTCTCACATGTACTCAGATATAGTTGATTTAAACTCGAGTTAACTCCAAATGCCAGAATCAAGTATCAAGTATCTGGTATTGATACTCCTGTTAAATATGGATTAGAAAAAGCAATGCATAAATCCATCAGATGAAAATATTAAAAAAGGTAGACATGATTCATCTACTCAGTAAGAGTCGAAACTCTCGTCTGACAGCCACCACCTGTGCTGGCTCCAGGTTCTTCTCTGCCTCCCAGCATGTGCGCTGACGCCGTTGGGCTGCTAATAACACCAGCTGAAGGCTCCTCTAATCAGGAGGAGCCTTAAACAACCGCCTTAAACAACAATCCTGCCGTAGTTAAAGGACACCCTCCCACCATGTGGCATCTTGCGAGTATCAGTTAAACACACCAAACAAGTGCAGGTTGCATCTTAATCAAAGGATGAGATTAAAATTTTCATTCCGAACATGTGGTCTCCCACAATCAATTACGCAGACCGCCTTTTGTTCCTTCACAGGAACAGAAAATGAGGTTTGTATCTCGGCTATTTGACTGAACAGATGGTGGGTTACAGGCAGCATATTTGGTTGTAGACATGGTTTATAATTAAAGACCCAGGAGGCCGATCCAGCATATATGCTGGTGGTCAAAGTGTTTACTTCTCTGAAGGAGATCCTGCCCCCAGGCAATCGTGCATCATGCACAGATAAAGCTTGACATTCTAAAATGACAATTATCAAACTGCCAGACTATGGAAAGTTTCGTTGTGGACATTCCTTTGTTTTGTCTCTTTGTCATGAATATTGATTCCTTTGAGTTGCTCAATTACAATCTGCCAGCCATGGCAACAAAATACACTACATCAAAAATAGCTGTGATAGGACACTAAAAGCAAATTTTGCAAGCTACAATCTGCATTATTAACTAACTATATCACTGTGTCAGGGCTGATCCAACCACAAGCAATTCCGGGATTGTTAAAGAGAATTTGCCAGTATCAACGTATCATGAACTATTCAATGGTGTAGTGGGAGTTTAACCGATTCACATGCAGGAACATAATTCAGCCTTCATGAAATAGGTCAGTAAATGTTTCATAAAGGAAAAGTGGGTATGACTTCATGCATACCAGTAGATGTGCTGTCAGTGGACAACCGCTGCCTGATCTCTGAAAGTGATCAGCCCTACCAGATTATAGTCATGCATACACCAGAAAGGTAAGTTGTCCTCATTTTGCAAGCAACTGAGATTAAAGTTATCAAATTTAAGTTTGCTATGTTTCATTTTCCACACAATACAGAAGAGAAGCACAACGGGTTGATTTTGGGAAATACTTGCATGTAAAATGAAGTGTTTTTAAACTATTGTATGTTAACTTCCAGGGTTGATACAATATCTGCGCGTCCTTTGGGAAATATTTCCAGGTGTGATATTTAGATGAGCTTGTCGAGGAGCAGGACTGATGCACAGTAACGGCGCTCATGGCCGTCTTGACTTGGGTCATCAACCATCTTCTGCTGTAAAAACTCCCAAATATCAGTTTATAGTTGAGGCAACATTTTGAACAAAATGTTAAGAGTAACTGACAGACTTGCTACTTTTGGGGACACCGCATTACAGTCATTTCTTTGCATTTCATATTTAGAACCATATTTGGTTTTAAAAACTCTTAAAACACTACCTGAACATCACATTCTTAAGGAATATACATAAGGAATATGTGTTTTTCAAAGTCAAAACAACTCGACAAATTGATATATATTGTTATATACTGATATCATATTGATATGCAAAAAGCAAATAACACTTTAATTTGCAGTTTTACAATCCAAACAGAGATATATTTTGACAACTCCGCTCCAGAAGAGGCAGGACGTAGTCAGCATAAGTCGTTTGACGGGGCGCTGCAAGCATGACATACACGACCATGTGAAATGGCAAAATAACCTGAAGTAACAAGAGCACAAAAATTTCTTACAACTCATTCTCACTTGTTTTACTACAAGTTTTTGATATAAAAAAAAAGACACCCAAATCTTTTCTATTTACACTTGAAGGTGCTTAGCAACATATTAGGGGACTGTGGCTGGTTATCCAGCCGCCACTCACTAAACTTCAGTTTTGACTTTCTGCTTGAATCCTGGTGAAGTACAGAACTGCAGGCTGTGCAGAGAGGTTCTGGATGCTGTAGGCGTGTCCTGTTTGAATACAACAGTAGCAACCATGAGCAATGACAAGTTAACTAGAAATGACGTTTCATTTGTTTTCATCCCAAGCTACGGAATTGGCTGCAGCAATGTCTTGGCAGAAATCAAATGATAAACATAGTTCCGTGACCTAAACTGGAGAACCAGAACAGTATGTGCATTCTCTTAAAGAGAAACCATTGAAATATAGTTTGAAATTTTAATTCCTTCCTTAATAAATCTGAAGATATGATATTCTTACCGAATGGCACCATAAAAGATTGTCCGGGGTTGAAACGGGATTCGGTGCAATCGATGTTTACACTCACAGAGCTTGTTAATAAGTTGAAAACCTTTAAAAACACAATGATCAAAGTAATAAATACTTGGAAGAGATTTTATCAAATGCTGCTCAAATGAAAATTTAGAGTGATACTAGAGTGCAATAAATGTAAGTTTTCTGACCGTTGTAGCACTGTGATCCACCCAGAGAGGTTTCTTCATGAAGGAGCCCAGCAGCATCTTTCCATTACAGATGGATTCCCAGTGCAAGTCCTCCAGGATGCCGATCGCTCTGCCTTGGTAGAAATACCAATCAAAGTGGTCTGGAGTGATCTCGCCTCCATCTGCAAGGGTATCAAACAGTGATTTCCCCTCCTCAAAAAACCTTTACAAACAGAGAAACAGTGTCTCGTGTGTCTTATGTGAATAGATTTTGATTTCCATCTTTCCCTCGCCTGCTTTACAGACTTACAAATTTTATTTTCTGTCTAATTAAAAAAAATTGATGAATTAGCATAGGCATCTCTGGAGGGTTTGTCCCTTCATTCAGGATGTAGGAAAAAAACAAACTAAAAATACATCAAAATACATCAACACAGTGCATCAGAAAGTGATTGGTTCTAAACAAAACAAACATCAAACCTGAGTTTGTAATGTCGAGTTGGCCCGCTTGCAAACAATGTGATTATTTGCTCATCAAGTTACGATAAAAAAAATGATTTCTATACACATATAAGAATGGGTGCTGCTGACTATGACGTGTGCTGTGTATTTCTCTGACATTATATTCTTACTGTTCACAGTGGTCGGCCAGAGACTCTTAAGCCACTCTGTCAGGTTGGCCTTATCCTTCGCCTGCAGCATCAGTGGTTTGAGGGGAGGAGCACACAGATCTGACACAGAGAGCCCAGTCTGGATGACTCTGGATGATGGGAGGTCTGTAATACAGAAAGTCAAGAGACCTCTTGAATATCGCGCACACAATCAATGAGTTAATATCTGTCGTTCACACCAAAGTTAATCAGGCTCAGAGATAAAGAAAATAAACGCGAATTTGCGTCATTTAAAGATGGCCGACTCGTTAGCAAGAAAATTCACATCCACCAGAAGGAGCTGTTTGCCATATCCAGGTCGCATAAGCTCACCTGCTGCATATTTCATTGACCACAGAAGGTGAAAGGCTAGTCTAAATACTGCAATGCAGCTGCCCACACTTTGAGACCAACTGCAAACTGTGGCACTTTCATATCTTCTATTCAAGAATGTCACCCTCCTGCATCTACAATAAACATTCACATTATTATGCTTGTAAAATTAAAACCCTTTTGTTGAGCTGCAGCAGTAATGTTTTGCTGCATGTTGTGTATTCTTACATGCGCACCGATTACACATCTTTTGAGCTACATGTCTTCACAGAAAAAAACAGGGTGCGTCTTCAAGTTGCACTTGCAGAGCTCATTTTAATAGGTGGTTTAAGGCAACACTAGGCCAAATCAGTTCAGGTGTTGTTTTCGAACAGCAATAAGGATGAGATTATACTCTGCGGTAAATGTTCATTATGCTGTTCCATGTACAGTATATTTTACAAACAATTAAACCAAAACTGTCTCATACTGTGACAAATATTTTGGCCTGCTTTTTCGGTGTAATGATACTTTAGAGCAAACATTAACCATGATCATTTGTGTATAAGATTAACTGATAAAATGAATACTATGGATTTGCTTTTCCTATCAAAACTTGATCAGTCTGCATTTTTAAGATTTTAATTCGCGCAGATTTTATGAGCTGTGCGATTTTAATAAGTAAATGTATGGAAAAAGATTAAAAAAAAATTAATAAGAATACATATTCACAATAAAGATCTAAGTAAGGCCATTCTAAGGTCTAAAGATATCGAGTTCTAAGTGCTTACCTGTGTCCTCATACTCCTCCAGCTCAATCATGGATGGTCCACTTCTAAGGACCGTTAATCTGCCAAATAAGATATAGGCGCATTATGAACAAACTAAACTCACAGCCTCATAGTTGAATTCCTAGTTGTATGTTAAAGTTGACAACTATGTCTGTCCAGAGTTCATATCATACAGTATGTAGTGTTGTGCATTATGGCCAGAAAACTATTTATGCACATTAAGATGGGACAGTGAACACATATTCTATGATGCCGTTGTGTGCAGTTTGTAATAACCAGTTTTTGAAGCCTTGAGTTATGACCATAAATGTGCTCACGGCTGGGCCTATGTGGATGTTTGCCAAATTTGACAAACATCGGGTACCACAATCAGAAGAACTCGACAGACAACCTGAAAACACACTGAGGGAAGAGTGACAGATCAGGAGCGAGAACGTTCAGGCTTTCCCTTACGTGTTCTTAGACGGACGTTTGCCGTCCTGTGGGCTCTCTGGGCTGGATTCACCAGCACCGATACTGGCAGTGTTTTTGTTGGTCCTGCTGGGTCTTGCAGCGGCTGGTGCAGAATCTTCAGCAGGACACACTGTAACAGTATCCTGCACGGCGTCTCTGCTGCTGAGGACTCTTGGACTCTCCATGGTGGAGGTAAATATGTTCCTGAAAGTGGAAAGTGATGATTTGACTGTCTTCGGAGGGCACAGTGGCACCTGTTTCAGAGGAGGCACAGGAGCTCCCCTCACTGGTGTTGATGAGACTACTGCGTCACGACGATCGGGATTCCAGTGCTCAGGAGATCTGGTTTGTTTGGCCTGTGTTCTTCTTTGCTTTTGAAGTTTGGCCTCCATGGGTCTACACTGGGGGGAGATGATCTCTACTTCCTCAGACATGTAATCAACTTTCCACCAGTCGCCGGGTCTGCGCCTCCGTCTTTGCTTTGTTGTAATGAGCTGCTCTGAGGATCTTCCAGGGGAGACAGGAGTGCTGGTCATTTTTTTGTTGCCACTGTGATGATAGACTCTTTGAAATATGTGATCCCCTGTCAAATATCACATAAGAATCTTAGTACATCCAAAAAAAACCTTGTATGCGGGTAGTTATGCTGTTTCCAAAACAGTAAAACTTGGTCTGAAGTACAAGCGACAAAAAGCTTTTAATTTGAAATGGTTACGGTGAGTGTTTAATTGTAATAACATTGGGTGTGGACAGAAACACCCCAAACATTACCTGAGTTGATGCTCTGTTCTCTTTGTGGAAATACCACAGGGCTGGAATACACAGCATCCGGGTCCTGATCCAGTACCTCCTGCAGCAGCTCCTGATCTTCAAACTGTTCTGCTTGAGTTGTCACAACCCCTTCGATTGCTGCTTTCATCTCGTCGGTGTTGCCTTTCGTGGTTTTGTATGTATTCAATTTGGTTTTCATTTTCTTGACTTTATTCATGTTGTGGGTGGTTTTGTGTTGAATTCTTCTCTTTGAAACTTTATCTTTTTGAGCCATTTCAGGTGACGCTTTTGCTGCTTTGACTACTTTGTGGTTTTGTTTGGACTTCTTGACAATGGGCTGTTTGTCTCTGACCTCTGCTTCTTCTGTGCTCTGAGGGCAGCTCAACCACCACTGTCCAGGCGGATTCCTCTTTCTTTTCCCGAGCACCTGATCCTCTTCAGAACACAGTGATTGTTGCACCTGCTTGGCTCTTCTGTTTGCTATCCTCTTTGCTGTGTGTGCTTCCGATTTCCCGAGTTCCTTGTCTGTAGAGCAACAGAAAAAAATAACAATGATGAATTTATCTTCATTGAGATGAACTTTCACAACTGATTGTGCATGAAGGGAAAATCTCAAATGTATACTTTATGCACATTCATATGCCTCTTGTTGTCTAATATATTCGTAACTTTGAAAATGTGTGCTTGCTTATTTTTGTATAGAATAGCATGTAGATATTACCTTTAGATACATAATACACAGGAAGAGTTTTGGATAGCAAGGAAACTTTACCTGAGAGAGAACCCAGGTCTTCCACATCTGCATGATCCTCACTGCTCTCCTTTCTTTGTTCCTTAACATCCGTGACGGACGCCATCTCTTTCACTCCATCAGATCCCTGCTTCCCTTTCACGGTCTTCTTTCCTGACCTAGCTCTGCTCATCTTGGCATTTTCTTTCTCGTGCTCTGAGGACTTTGATACCTTTACTTCTGGTGGCTTTGGGGCTTTTTGGGATGTTTCATCATCCGTTCCCCTGCTGGCTGTGTCCTTGGATCCGTCCTCTGCCGTGTCGCTCTCTTTAGATGGTGGCCTCTTCAGTTTATGCCGTTTCTTTCTGTTCAGTTTATCAGGTTCCGGGAATTCAACTGCAGGAGGATCATCAGGACTTGGTATTATGTTTTCATCCTCGACACCTGCGGCCCCAGTCACTCCAATTTCCATCTCTTCCCTGCTTATCATTTTCTGTTTCAGAACCTGACCCTGACACCCATGTTGTTCTTTTTCCTG
>CAAKHG010049592.1:109146-130649 GCA_901007715.1 Dactylopterus volitans | reverse complement strand
GTGTGGATGTCTGGGTATGCGTGCGTGCGTGCATGCGTGCTTTCTTGCACATGTATGTACGTCTGCATGTGTGTGCGTGTGTGTGTTTGCGTGTGTGTGTGTGTGTGTGTGTGTGTGTGTGTGTGTGTGTGTGTGTGTGTGGACATGGAGATATGTCTTGCACTAGGCATTTGGAATTTTGACATTTTTCCATTTTGTTTTTGACATTTCTTGCCATGTCATGGTTATTACTGTCACAAGAATTATGTGCACCACGTGCTCCAAGTTCAGATACATTTGCAAAGCACTGTCATCGGATATTGGCCTAATTCAAACCAAGATCACTATTTGGACATGCTGCTTTATGCAGCTCTGGTTTCCACAGAAGGGAAGGTGACAGCATGTTTACAGTGGGAGTCTTACAGGACGGAGGAGAGATGTGCAAAAAGCTAAATGAGCATGTAGCTGGAGCAAAGGAGAGAACATTGTCAGAGAGGCATCAACACACAGGCTGTAGGCAGTGATGAAGGCAGTTTGGCGTCCAGCCAGAAGCAACCACTCATTGCAGAAGGATGTCATTCCTAATTCTTTATTTCAGAGTTGTCCCATCGCTTATTATACTTTCATCATCATGCAGATAGATAGGATTGCTAAAGTGGTGAGTATGTCCCACAAAGGGGAAGCAGAGGACATATTATCATATGTCAAACACAGTTATAATAATGGACATGTATTATAATGAACAGCCATTTTTCTCCTGCGTCCCCATAGTTGTTCTCGCCAGTTGATGAAGCCTAAATGCCCACATTTGCAACATCTCTACAATGGCTGAGAGCCACTATAGCCTAGAGCCATTTTTTGTATGCCATCATTTAGTCTGGTTTTATAGGAGTAGAAACTGCTGCATGTTCTGTCATGACAAAGCGCCCCAAATTTCAGCAACCGAAAAAAAAAAGCTTTTGACTTCCTCTAGTGAACAGATGCCACTTCCCATCTTTGCCATTCAATTACCCCAGTCAGAGAAAACTGAGCATTCAATGCCATGATGCAGCCAGGTCATGCACAGTCAGATGAAAACCTGCAGACAACAGTCCCACCGAGACAAGAGCGCGCACGCAGCCACGCACACGTGTCAGGATTAGGCAAATATACACACACGCACATACACGCGCGCACATGCACGCACGCACACACAGCAGCCTGTGTGATACTAATAGAGTTGTGATGTGGTGCTCACGGCTGAAGCATTGGTCAGCTCTGTCCTTGCCTGGGAGGCAGCTCCTAGTATATCACTGCTGACATGCAAATTCTATGGCAATTGCTATGCTTTCGTCTCCTCTCTGTGTACTCTCTCTGTCTCTCCCTCCCTCTCTCTCTACCCCTTCCTCTCTTGTGGATGTAACCGTCCAGCCAGAGAGCAGAGGAAGAGCAGCTCGAGCAGCAGCGGCAGCGGCAGCGGCAGCAGCAGCAGCAAAATGCAAGGAACCCAGAGGAGGTCCAATGGCGCCACATTCTCACCTCCTGTCTCCTTCTCTTTCTACCACCTCCCATACCCTTATTCCCAACCCATCCCTCTTTCTGTCTCCATGCCAGTGTCCCTCTCACCATGCCGGGCCACAGAGCACAAGGACAAGGCTGAGTGGATGAAGACAGTCCCCAGCTACAACCAGTCAGCTGGGGCCATGGACTTGCGTGCCTGGAACACATTTTCACAGGACGATAGTCAGGAGCCCTTGCCTAAAAATTGGGAGATGGCGTACACAGAGACTGGCATGGTCTATTTCATAGAGTAAGTAGCCTTTTACTGCTACTTGGCTGCCTTGTTTTGGTCCCATTACTCTCCCTTTACATCAGCGTTTTCTTAATCCTACACTCACTACTCCCATGCAACAGCAAGACAAATGTGTTGAGAGATCCCGCTGCGAGTTCTTGCCACTCCCAATCCACAGCGTTTACCTGTTCCTTGTCATAACTAGGTGTTGGAAATGAAAGCTATCTGTTGGCTCAGCAACGGCGAACGAGTTTCTCTCCCAAGTTTTTTTTTGTTTTTTTTGTTTTTTCCCTTGAATTTCGCCCACACCAGATGACAGGCTTGCTGGCTGGTACTGAAAGCGGCAGGCCGGAATTGTTTTCCTGGCCCTGTTATTGTGACAAGCAGCCAGGTGTTACTGCTGGCTGCTAAATCAATACCGCCTTCTGCACAACGGGAGAAACAAAAGGCTATGCGCAGCCCGCCACCCTTGACCTGCTCTCCTTTCTGCATGTTATGATCTCTGCGACTGCTTACTCTTTCTTTCTGTGGTCCATGTATCAGTCATCCTCCCTGTCTGTGACCCATTCTCTCTCTCTCTCTCTCTCTCTCTCTCTCTCTACCTCTCCCACTCCCTCTCTTCTACGTCAAGTCGAGTGAATTTTATTTGTATCGCCCAAAATCGTTAATCACTTTGCCCCAGTGGGCTTTGCAATCTGTATCATGAGCAACACCCTCCACACTTGGACCCTCAGTTCGAAATAGGAAAAATTTAGCTAAAAAAAAAAAAAGAAAAATTGTAGAAAACTCGTGCTACAGACGAGGGGTCGCGTACAGCAGATGCTGTCGGTACAGGAATCAAATTCAAAGACGTTACAGACAATAATGGCAGCGTTACTGATGGATGAAGATGATACATATTCCAAGTGCGGATCAAAGATGACGGTTGAGTAGCTTGAGGTGCCATCATGCAGTTTCTGTGCCTCAAAGGGGCCTGGAAGTATTTTCAAGATTTTTAACAAGCCATTTTATCCCAAAAGATTAGACATCAGCTGCACTTTGTGATTTCTCTGTGAAGTTCTGTTTATACGTTGGCCCCCCCCGGGCGAATAGGGTCCTTGGGTTTCCCAGTTCTAGTAGTGTAACTGTCTTGTATCTTTTAAAATTACTTTTATGAATCCTTTTTTCCTGTCTCCCTTTGTGCACAGTCACAACAGCAAGACCACTACCTGGCTGGACCCCCGCCTCGCAAAGAAGGCCAAACCGCCTGAGAAATGCGAGGAAGGAGGTGAGACAGTTTCTGCACATCGTGGCGATAGTTGCGTTCTACCTCCTCAGTCCCACATGTTTCCTCTCCTGTGTGTCTGTGTGTGTGACGCACACACACAGACACACATACTTACCACTTCAACCCAACTCCCTGCTGCAGTGCGTGCGTGAGTTTCACCCCTGCCTCTCTGAAGGGGGCGTTGGCTAACAGATGGAGATTGAGCAGTTGAGCAGGCCTGGTCACAGTGGTGCCCGTGACACATCACAAACCTCCAGTCTCCAGCCTGGCCCTATTCTCCTAATGGCTTCTGGGATACATGCAGAGAGCTCATCACCGCGGCATCTCTCAAAAGGCAATTTTCCAAGGCCCCTCTTGCGTAAAGATCTCCCCAGCGCCTCATGTGTTTGTCACGCAGCAGCAGAAACGCATGATGCTGCTCACACTCGCGCTGTTTGGGAACAGAGACCATTATTTTCCAGGGACGCCGTGTAACAACTCAGCAACTCGTTCTCCCACTGCCCTCGTTCACAGGTTGTGCTGAGCCCCAAACATATAGTGACAAACACAGTCAGGCTGCCTGTTATCCAGGTGAAGGCGAGCATGCTTTGAGGCCGCCAGTCAAGGCACCACGCACCATTGCATGTGTCCGCACGTTCATATACGTCAGCAGTATTTCAAGTGATCTGCAGCTGTCTTTTCTGTTTTCTTTTTTTTCTATTTCTCACCCCAGAGTTGCCCTATGGCTGGGAGAAGATCGACGACCCCCAGTATGGCACATACTTTGTCGAGTGAGTGAACTTTTCTTTTGAATCTAGAGGGTTCCAGCTATAAATGGACGGGATTATAGAGTAAACATGGCCTGCTGATGCCGCTGAAGTGATCGTCAAAAGACTCAGCCTATAAGGCTTCAATCTACTCTTGCGTGGGTCCTTTGGAGCTGTTTTTTGCATGTTTGATTTAACAAAGAAACACTTTTTCGAGTGGGCCATTTTGAGTTATTATAGTCACACCGTGATGGCATATTCTTCATTTTCAAAGGCGTACAAGTATTACATGTGGTTCTGTTTAATCGTGGGGTACCCGTGGACTGTGTTATGTGCTATTGTCCATCCGCCAGTTTCCCACAGTCCTTCCGAACGCAATTATGTCAGTACAGGTTATAGCTTCATGTGAGAGAGAACTGACAGTGAAAACAACTGACAATGAGGGTTCGGGTCCCCATGAGAGAAACAAGGGCGGGGATTCCGTTCTGATCAAGAGTGCAAATAAGAGCACAATGTTTCATTTTAGCCCCATTACTGTGGACCAACAGCAAGAGACCTGCAGGCATTGGGGGAAATCAATGTGCCTGTTTATGCAAGAGGGTCACTAAGAGGCTGCCTCTCCTCTGTCTCTTTGTCTGGCAAGTTCTGTTATGAATGAACGGCCAAGTAAGACGGTGTGACACCAAGTCTCATTATTTTCCTCAAATACGTGAGATGTGGCGAGCAATGAGTGAAAAAGTGACAAGAGATAGCTGGTGGAGGAAATGAAAGAGCGCAAATGGAAGAGAGGAGAATGATTATCTCCCCAGACGTAATGGGGAGGGCATCTCTGTGCGAGAGTCATGCACAGCAATCGTGCAGAAAACCTTTCGATAAACACACACATCCCTGTTGTTCTGTCTTAGAGAGGACCTAAGGGTAAGTTCCCAACCCTTAACCTTACCCTGAAATTAACCTAAAATCCAGTTTTAACCTGTAGACCACGACCAAGTCTGAACTCTCAAAATAGCCTTTGAAGGCGTCTCAGTGAGTGAGGAACAGCCAAAATGTCTTCACTTTCTCAAAATGTCCTCACTTGCATGGTTTAAAGCTCAAATTGGTTCTTACACATACACGTACAGTACACACACGTACGTTATGCCATTAGTGTCTCAGCATGAGTCTGATTCAGTGCAGCATCAATGCAATTTTTTCCTTCCCAGTGTGTTGTCAGGACAAGAATTCACATGTCACACGGGGACCACACTCAGGTCTTTCAGGCCTCCTCTGTATGACAATGGGGGGGACATTTCTTCTGGTAGAAATAGTTTCTCTTACAGATGCAATCTGCAAGTCATTAACAGTTTTTAGAAAATTACTGATCGTGGTTAAGATAGAAGTCTTTGCCCTCGTCTGTCGCACCTATCCAGGGTGTCTTTGAATCTCTTGATTACTAGGAGCAGAGGTCAACCCCCCAGACCCCCCACCCTTCTATCATGACAACGTTGGCTATCACAGCGAAGATTGCCACTGCCGCTCTCGAACCAGTTCTCTCTGAAGTCTGGGCATTTCGGTTCTATTTTTATATTCCGTTGTTTACACGTGCTCTCGATCCATCTGTTACATTTGCCGGCAGAGGCAGGTGTGGGCTTTGCGGTTTGCAGACTTCATTACACACGCTGAAGTACATGACATGCTGTCTGCCCAGCCAGTGTTGCGTCACAGCTCGTCCTTATAGTCAAATCACAGGTTTGCATTACAGGCAAAGACGAGTTTCCAACAGTGCTAACAAACGCGACGGCAGAAACATTCGCTGGCAGCCAAACGAGCACACGGGCGTCACGTGACACGGGTACGGTAAGGAATGACTGTGCGAAGAAAGTTGCAGGGGGATGAAACATATTAGCCATGCACTGTCAAGCTTTATGTAATAGCTTGTTCTACTGTTCAGAGCTCTTGTTCACCTCACGCTGTTATCTCCTTTGTGCAGCCACATCAACCAAAAGACTCAGTTTGAGAATCCAGTGCTGGAAGCAAAGAGGAAGCTGAGTGTAGACGTGCCAGCGGCGGCAGCAGCAGCAGCAGTCACTCCTCCAGGTAACTCCCCCCGCAAACACGCCAAGCGACACAAACTGCATACGACTCACTTATACCAGTTTGCAAGTGAGAAAATATGCAATGAATAAGGTCGTTATTTGGATTTCATGCAGGGTTTTTTTTTTTTCATTTCATCCAGCGCGAGTCAGGTGACCTTGCGCGGACATACTGTAGAGATAAGACAATGAAAATGAGACATACAGACACAAATGTGGCAAAAAAATGTAAAGAATACATGCAAGTTATACTGAATTTATGTTGAAGGCGGTTGTCTTTGACTGAATACACGGACCTCTGAAAGCTTTTCTTCCACAGGTGAGGTGAGGAGCGTAGAAACTAAAAGCCGCATCGCCGTGTTTTGGTTTTGTGGGAACGCTGAGTGAACGTGTCCCAGATGACCTGAGGGGAGTCTGGCTGCAGAAATGCATTAAAGGCCAGAGACCATTATTGCATTACCGACAAATTCAATTCTTTGACACACAGAAGGCCAGTGCAGTGATTTAAGGAGCAAGGTAGCATGCTCCATTTTCTTGGTGTTTAGCAGGCAGCAATTGGGGAGTAATTGCTAGTATTATGTAATATTTCATGACTGGATTACTGATGTGGTTCCACAACTGAGGAGAAACGTGCTGCACAGTTTGAACTGAGTTCAGGTTTTCTCTAATTTGTTGTCAGGGAAATGGTTGTCTTTGAATAACATCCGTGAACGTGAGAGAGTAAGTCACAATATGGTCCATTTCAGTCTTTGATGCCTATATAGATGATCATTCGTGAGGATTTGTTTTCTGTGATTGAAGTGTGTCGTTGGCTATTATATTGCATTTGTACATTCATGAGTGAATTGTCATAGATTTGTGTCTTTTTTTTTTAATATTTTCATTTATCACCACCATTAACCCAAAATTTCAATTTCCTCATTCTCGAGCTGATGTATTTAGTAAATTTTCAGGCATAAATTAAATGGTGATCACATTCATGCAGCCCAACTGCTGTACATCAGGATGCCTGCGCTTGTCATTAACATGCTAACATTAGCATTTGGCTCAAACTAGAGACACGTGGTCACCAGCATGGCAGCGGAAAACGCTTTTCCATCTTCTGAATCGTCAGACGTACTGCAAAGTCCAGTTAAGACACACTGCAGGCATAAGCACACACTCATACCGGTTTGAAATGTAGATAACATAACTTATCAAAGGGGGTGACAGTTGTTCGATTTAGCTGTTCAGCCTGCCGGTCCTGTCATCCCCGAAGATACAGAGCTAGTGGTAATTGAGACTAGTTCAAGCCTTTTAGTTTTCATATATACAGTATATTACAAGGTAGATGTGTTATCCAAATATTTGGAGTCTGTTTATCATTTTCTCCATGCTGAGATGACTGTGTAGTAGACGTTCTAACCGTTGACAGGCTGCTGATAAACAGCCCTTAGCCTCTGAAGCAATGATATTCAATTTGAATAATGGTGCAGCGCTTCACTGGGCGGCAAAATTCATTTTGACAAGTAGATATAAAATAGGGAGCGCTCTGAGGTCTTTTTGAAAACGCTCGTGCCCCAGCCGTTCAGTGCAGTTCAAACACGGGGAGGGAAAATGAAAGGACCGCAGTTGAAAGTGACTTATGATCATAAATTAGATCTGCTCGTCGTTTGCCACTCGTGGTAGATGCCGCCGCTTGACTGGTCCAATCACCCACTTTCTCCTCTGTCAGTGTAAAGTTTAGGGACCTGGAAGCCCTGTTTTTTTTTGGGGGCGGGGGGTTTGTGTGATATGAGTCAAAATCATGATGAACTTCTGCACACACACAAGACACGACAACATTAGTATTCACACTTGCCTCAGCATATCCTTCGTTGAACTGTCTGTCTCACTCTTGTGCACAGACCCAACCTCCCCCATATGAGCCTCCCCCTGCAGACTGTGGACGATATCGCCACTGCCCCCAGCCTCGACCACCTCGCTGCGCCCGTGCTCCACCTTCCCACCCTCATTAATCAGAATTAATGGCCAGTGGTCTCGCGCAAGTGTGTGAGGTGCCTTCCAAAACGCTGTTTTGACAGGCCGGCGAGCTCAGCCGGCCAGACAATGGTGCGGAGCACGGGAGCAAAGCACGCCACAGCCATAATTATAGTGCCGACAATCCTGTCTGACATTTCATATAATCACTTCACCCCCAAGAATACAGACAGCCTCTAAGTGGCCCGCAGCTTAATCAAGACCAAGTACGCATCATCTTGGTGTGTCCCCCCATTTCCACATCCCTCTCGCTCTTTATATCTCTACCCATCTGTCAGTGTAACTTTCAGGGTGATCATGTTAAAAAAATAAAATAAAAAAAACTTTCACAGTCTTTCGACATGGCATGTCAGAAATGGCTGGTCTGCTGCTTCATGCTGTCTAAGCACATGTTGCACACCCGTGGCCGAGTTTGTGTTTGCCAACTGCTTGCACCTACTTGCTTATCGTTATATCTTGTAAAACATCCGTCTGACACGTGTACAGCTCTAATGTGGGCACGTCATGTCAATCACGCTCGGCATAAACTTTCTGTTTTCTTCCGTTTATTTATTTATTTTTTGTTCCCCCTCCCCCCAAATTTCACAGCAGTCACGTTCATCTGCCGATTGTAATGCAATTATGCAAATCACATTCCCATGACACATTGAGAGTGGTGCGGGAAGCGGAGGGATGCAGGGAGGAGTGGGGAGGGGCTTTTATCTACTCCTCTCTAATGAGACTGATGTCCCCCCATCTATCAGTGTGGGAACTGCCAGAGAAGAAGCCCGGTGTAAAAGGACACGGCGCATAACTCACAGCCTCTCTCACACCACGGGGAAGGACGAGCGAGGGGTTTAGTTAGAATTTCCCTCTTTCTGTCAAAGCCCACTATCTCTCCGAGTCTCTGTACGTCTCATCGCTCTTATCTCGCTCCCTTTCTCACACATGCGCTCGCTCACACGCCACGCACACACACACACACACATACACACACACACACTGTCTAATATAATTTATTTCCTGTCCCCTCTAAAGTTGCCCCATTTGCACGTCCTGCAGGCAACGCGGAGGAAATTTGAAATGAAAACTTTACCTGGAAAATGTCAGCTGCCTTTTGGGATGGATTTATCGCCGCGGTAAAAGGAATTGGTTGTGTGGGGGTGAGACCGAGGCGGAGTACAGACATTTTGCAATAACTGGCTGTTTATTTAAGCAGGAGGATTGCAATGTTCCGTGTGTGTGCCTGTGTGGTTTATTTGAATTTGCATTGAAGTTAGGGGTCCTTAAAGTGTGTGCGTGTGTGCATGTGCGCGCGTGTGAGTACTAGCAGTGACTGATGTACAGTGACAACATGTCACTGTGCAAATGTTGTTTAGATGGAGACAGATGGCAATTTTGAGAACGCTTTCCACTTTCTCTTCATCTCCCAGGCTCATTTTCTCATGAGCTAATGCATGTGTGCCACATAGACAATCACAGCATACTAATGTGTGAAATTTACAAGATGTGAACCTCACTGAGGCTTGAATTTAAATTAAAAGCTGAATGTATACGTTTATTGTTTGACTAGAACTGTGTAAATTGTTGAAGCGGAAGTGTGTAGAAGATAGACTACTAAAGCTTTTATTTGAAAGTTTGGAAACCAAAATCAAATAGGGGGAAAGCTGGGATGTCTACCCGACCACCTGTTTACTGCCTGTTTGCGAAAAACACAGTTGACATGCAACATGACTATTTTAGCTGCCTTTATGAGCCGCAGCTTGTAGAAGTTGAAGTATCTTTGGGTTCTGTTCACAAGTAAGATGGAGTGTGAGCATGGGTGCTGATGCTGCACAGGGTCTGCTGCAAGGGTCCGTTGTGGTGATGAAGAAGCCAAATGTAAAGGTCTCAGTTACTTGTTGATTTGCATTCTAACACTCACCTGTGCTCACAAGCTTTCGTTAGTGAGCGAACGAATAAGATGACGGGCTCAGCGTTGGAGATAGGCTGAGGAAGCAGATGATTTTCATCATGTTAACTTCCTTGATTCCTCTCTGCGGCTATTACCCGGAAAACATCCGCCATAATGAGGGATGATTCCTTAATTGCAGTCGGAGGGGCAGAGAAGCGAGGCAAGAGGAGGCTTCTGGAGGGGTATAGATCAAGGAAATCCTACCTGTCCTAGATGGAAGTTGTTTATCAAATGGTGTGATGCATGAATGCTGCACAAAAGTAGCAGACTGTACTTAAGACTAACGTGTCGGAGCCAGCGATTTGTCATTTTGTATCTTCCACTCCGTCAGTCCGTCCGCCCGCCCTTGTGTCATTTCCTCACACCTTTTTCTTATGTTCTCCTATGGAGGATGTAAGATGCGAGGGAAAGATGCAATTGAGGGAAATAAGGGCATGCAGAAAGAAACGCGCCCAGTGACTCGTTATTGCCTCTTGAAGTACAAAGTGGTGTTTTGAGATGGGACGGACCGGGACTGGCTGGTCTAGCAAATTCTCAAATTCAAAGACTCACAAATTTGCAGCTTTCAAGCTTGTTTATTACTTCTAGTTAATCTCTCCTCCTTTTTCCTCGTTCCTACAACAGACGAACCCAGCAGGGGAATGCGGGGCTTCACACGAGACCCGTCTCAGCTGCAGGGCTCCATGCTGCAGACAGCACTTAGAAAAAGCCCTCAAGGCTTTGGGTTCACCATCATTGGAGGAGACAGACCCGACGAGTTCCTTCAGGTCAAAAACGTCCTTCCGGATGGGCCTGCTGCGCATGATAACAAGATTGCCTCAGGTAAGCTTCACCCGCAGATTTCTTATGAAAACACAGTCCAATATCTGGGTTGCACTTTGGCTCATTGGTTAGAGGCCCTTCCATGCGGCTTTGGTGCCAAGTTGTACAAGGAGGGATTGCTAAAGCAAATGGTAGACAAATGAAATGGGTGGCGTTTTTGGGGGTTTTTTTCTCTTATCTAAACAGAACATAATCCAATGTCACATTGTCATGTAAACTGTTTGGCTGGCATGTGTGCCCGTGCACGCAGTGACACCCAGGTCTGGCGTAACAAAATGTCCTGTGCATAACCCAGTTTTATGTACCCCGAGTACACACAAATACGCAAACAAACATTTAGACAAGGAGTGCAGAATATAGGCTGTGAATGTCACATTTGCTTTATCAAGCAAAGACAAACGTGTGAAGGCAACGCTCCAGCAGGTCTGAAAATCAGACGCTTCTGCCAACAAAGCACATGGTCACGGTACCAATTTTTTATGTGCAGCCTGATGTTAGAGATTCATGAGCTACATTTAGCTTTGCCAGTCTGCTTTTCCATTAGCTGACAATCGCTCAGCACTGGTGAGCACTGTGTGATCACATGCGTCTTGATTGTGGAGTCATTTGAGTCAGTGTTAGCAAATGTTCCTCAGAGTTTAATGATATTAAAATTGATTGCATTGAATACTTTTAACAACGTTGCCAGTGCCACCGCTGAGAATCAACCCGGGAAGTGGAACTGAGAATTTTGATTTTCACTGTTTCGTTTTCCTTGAGAAATGAATGTAATTGATTTAACTGTGCCATAATAGCAAGCAGTGCACTGTAACAACTTCATGTGGCTTTAATACTTTGTACCTTCAGGTCTGCAGCATTTATTTACACCGAAGGTTGGATGCTTTTACTTTCTTTCCCTAAATGGATGTTAGCTGAAATCATTGGAGTCATGTGTAGTGGATCTTAACAGGGACCACACTGGGATGTGGAACTTGTTTCAGGAGTGAAACCTTAGCTGTTTTTGTTAGTGGAGTGTATTGATTTTGGAGGTGGGTTGAATCCTCCTCTGGGCTTTTGGCCAGCAATATGGTCAGCGATTCAGCCGACCATCCAGACCCATAGCTCAGCTCCCCACCCCTTTTACAGCCAGATGAAAGGAATAGAGCAACTTGTTTTATTGCCCCCCCCCCTTTTTATCCCCATTAAAATCTCTGAATTTTCAAGGGTTGAAAAAGCAGGAATGAATAATTATATTCATGCCTGTATCTAGCTGGATTATTATCATTTCACTTATTTTGATAACTCTCAGTGATATTTGCCTCTTTTGTGTCGATGCGTGTGTCAGATTTATCTGAGTTTTTGCATTCCCTACATATACATATACATGCAAATATACTGTATACAAACTCTTTGTGTCTCTTTTAGGGGACGTGATCGTGGACATCAATGGGACTTGTGTGCTCGGGAAGACCCACGCTGATGTGGTGCAGATGTTCCAGTCCATCCCAGTCAACCAGTACGTTGACATGGTCCTGTGCCGGGGCTACCCACTACCTGAGGACTCCAACAGCAGCGAGGAGGCCTTAGGTGGTCACTGCCCCTCCAAGGACACCTCCCCATCTCCCTCCACCTCCACACCGCAGGACCCCCATTACACGGTCCCGGATGGAGGAACACTCTCCAGGCAGACTGCTGCAGTGCCACCCATGACTAATGGGGGACGCCACCACCACCATCACCACCACCACCACCACCATGCTCATTCCCACCAACACCACCACCATCCTCACAGCCACAACCAAGAGGGCCCTGACCCCACTCTGTTACAGCCCGAGCTTGTAAGCGTGCCCCTGGTAAAAGGCCCAGGAGGTTTTGGCTTCGCCATTGCGGATTGCCCCTTGGGCCAAAAGGTGAAGATGATCCTGGACGCCCAGTGGTGCCGCGGATTGTTGAAGGGCGACGTTATCAAGGAGATCAACAGACAAAACGTCCAGACACTGAGCCACTCCCAGGTTGTAGACATCCTCAAAGACCTCCCCGTGGGCAGTGAGGTCAACGTGCTGGTGCTGAGAGGAGGTGAGTTGACAGAAATGAGTGCTGCAGGTAAGCCTGCAACATTCAGCTAATCCTCAGAAGTATGTCACAGCCGGTGGGGTTACTGTGCCGATGCCCTGACATCTCTGTTGTTAAATTGCTGCTGTCTATATTAATCTGCTCAGATTTTTGTTCAGACTACAGGCAGTTATGTCCAGAGATAAAGTGGTTTGCTCTCATGCTTGCGAAATCATTGTAATCTCCACACAGCTTTGTGTCACCAGTAGGTGTTATTTTCCCTTCGTCCCCCCAAAAACAATAAGTCAAACAGTTGATTTAGGAAGACAAAACAGCTTTGAAATATTTTGACTATGAGAAAGCAAAGAAATTGGTAAACCAGCACTGTCGGAGCTCTAAAGATGAGAGCAGATTTTATGTAAAATATGCAGTGATTGAATCCCATGTATAACAAAACAGATGACTGTGTTCAGTCAGTAGCGACGCCGCAGGTGTTTGCTCAAACACGCAGTCCCTCCCAATGTTTAATAAAGTAATTTCACGTTCGGGTCCACACCAACCCTGCATTATCCGCCCTGCACCTTCCAAACAGAGAAGAAGTCATGCTTAGTCATACTGCATGGTGAGCTGTGCGGGAACGGCGCATTGAGAGAAGGCAGTCTCAGTGATTCACTGCCGCTTGGATAGGAGGTCATGGAGGGTCATCATCACCAGTCTTCTGATTATAAGCGTTCACTGGTTTGAAGGGCTTGTGCATTTTTGCCTTTACTGCAGTGCAGCAGCCTACATTCCAGATCGCCGTTGTGGCCTCATGCAAGTGGTGCTCAGCAGGGCTCCAGTGACTCCTGCCGTACTCAAGAGCTCCCCTTTGTTACGCGTCTTTTTGGAGGGTGTTTGTGCAAATCCAGACTTGTTACTGCGTAACGGGCGAGCACAACATCACAACCGTGCATGACTAATCGGAGCAGCGGTGCAGGGCTTCCCTCTGGTCATCCATAGACCAGGATTTGGTTAGGTTTTGCTCCCAGCCACAGGGCAGAGCTCCCTTCCGATGACAGCAGCAGAGAAAAATGAAACAGGAAATTATTTGGCCCTGCTCCCTGTTTTGGATTTAAATCTGGAAATGAGAAAAAGTGCCCTTCCCAAAGGGATATGCAATGCACCGCCGCGAGGGCAGATATGATCAGGGACTGCCAGCCTGGAATGCCGCCAGCACGTTTGCGATATAAATATTTGACAAGGAAATAATCAAACTTACAAGTAATTTATTCTAAAACTCTGCCTTCGTTAAAACATTTAAACGTGTTTAATTCTGCCATTGACATTTAAAAATGGTTATGTAAAACTGCAGATGGTGGAAGTATTAACCATGTTCTAGTTAGCAAACAGCTGGTGAGCGTGTTTTTCCGAGGGTTTAGTGTCTGTCACCTCTGCTTGCTATCCTCGAGTGATTTGTAATCATTTATGCTACTGGAGTGCACTGCCCCCTACTGGTTGAATTACATTATGACTCACTGACAAGACAAGAATAGTCATAAATCTCACAGGCAAAATACTGAGGTTCCCTTAGTTACCAAGAGCAGAAAAAGAGGTGGGATGGGATATTTTGTAGAGCTCTACCACTGAAGGTCAATAGATTAAAAAAATGCAATCCATGTGCAACAGACTTATAGCCTTTAAGTCACAGCTATTTGTTATATTCTTCAAACATTACATTCAGAATCTCCACTTCTGCCCCTCTGCTTGCAGGTCAGACGTCTCCCGTGAAATCATTAAAACCGGTAAGTCGAAAAAATACTTGTGTAATTTTGCATTCACCACGCAGGGCGAAACAAACAATGTACAGATAATAAAAACTGCCCCTGAATTATTAAAACAAAGAGGGTTTTAAATTTGTCTCGGTTACCCGCAAGCACCTCCCAGTGTGTGTGCACTGTGGACGTTGTTGTGTTACATTATTCAGTGGGCCCACATTAGACAGGCTGTTATTTCTGGAGCTGCATGTGGGTAAATATGCTGGCTCCTGGCAACTTAACATCCACCTGCTTATGGGTGTTCAAGACGCCATATTCAACAGCTTGTTCCTGAGTCGCTCCTCCATGCAGCACTCCTGAAATAGAGAAGCGCTGAGGCGGTGACGGGCTCGCTCACACGGTTTTCATGGTTCAACGCAGAAATTTAAAAAAAAAAACAAAACAAAACACTGGTACAGAAGACTGGGCATGTTATCCTACACTGGGAATTTCCCACATTAGCTACGTTTCTGGCGTTGCCCTAAGTCATACTATATCATGCCGTGTCCTGCTAAATGTTTGACGCCTCATGAGCATCCGGTGTCAAAGTTATCACGATATCACAGCTGTTACTTCTCGGCTGCAGTGCACAGCGCCGATGTCCCAAGCCGTATCCCAGTCGGCTCCTCAGCTGGCGCCGCATCCAGGCTCCCAGCCCGTCCCGCAGCCGACACAGCGGCAGGACATGATCAACAGCACGGAGACCCTCTGTCACTCTGAGGTGGCCCCCAACCCGCTCTCTTTCTCCGCCAACACCCTGCACTCGTCGTCACCCAAACCGGACGCGTCGGAACTCTACCTCAAGTCCAAGGCCATGTTGGACAGCCAGCGTGAGTGCACATGAAACACTGGATGAGTGGTTTTCATCCACCATGGCTCAGGCAACCCCACTTTCCTTTTTTTTTAACATGTTAATAAATGCACCGAATTTGGTGATTCTTTTTTATTTTATTTTTTTTTTATGATGCAACCAGAGGCATTATGATCTCACGTTGTCCGTTCATGCATTTGTGCTGCTTGTGCATACGTCCCTTTCTGGTGAGCACAATGTCTCATGAAGGCCTTGGGGGAAAGTCTTCAGATTTGGTCCAAACATCAGCTCAAGCTCCAAGATGAACTCATTAGATTTTGGTTGTCTTGGGTCACTGTGACCTCAAATCTGTGTCTGTTTTGTGAGCACAGTATAAGGCATAACAAATAATGTAGACAATCGATAAAATATGAGTATTGTTGCCAGTTTATCTTGTGTCGATCAATTCCCGGAAAAAGTATAGAACATAAAAGGCTCCCAACAACATTTATGGATTACTACCTCATTTGTTTCCAGCCTGGAGGCCTCTGCAGACTTTCAGCCTGAAGAAAGGCTTCCATGCTTGAAATGTCACGAATGAGATGGTAATCAATAAATGCTCCACTTTATGGATATGTGATTTCTCTTGCATATCATTTCATCGATTTCAGGAAGTTTAATAATTCTGCTTATGATATGAAAGGATTTAATACTATTTTTTACTATTTTTGGGGATGTTTTTATCAGAAGAATGGAATCTAAAGAGATGTCAGTTGTGATTTGGCGTGAGCAATGATAAGTCAAGTGGCATAAATTTGTCAAGTCTGTGTTGTGGTCGGCTTTTACTTTCGTGGCTGTGTTCCAAATGGAACTCTCCCCTCTCCTCTGCAGCCCCGAATACCAAGGACCTCGATGTGTTCATCAAACGGAACCAGGAGTCGGGGTTTGGCTTCCGAGTCCTGGGAGGAGAGGGTCCGGATCAGCCGGTAGGTGGTGACCCAGCATGGCCCAGCTGTTTGCACACATGCTTGAAATGCTGCCCAAACACCCGCATATCAGAGACCAGCAGGTTGCACCTAGCAAATCGATGTTTGAGCTGCGTTCAAAGACTAGCTGGAAAAAGACAGAATTTCTTCCAGTGCTGCAGGACAAGGAAGAAATAAAATGCCTATAAATGGGCTGCTTTCTCGACCCTGTCGGTGCACAATACGTTTTATTCCTCATTCACATTCATACACTGATGGCAGAGGCTGCCCTGCAACGTGCCATCCTGCTCGGCGCCTTGCTAAACTTGCTCAGTGTCTGTGATGTGCTACAGTCGAGAGGAACCGGGGATCGAACCTATAACCCTCCGAGCCATGCTATGCAAACCCCCTTTTCCACTTAGGGAGCGGGCATCAAGCAACTCAGACGATTTCACCCGACGATTTTACCGCGATGCTAATCGATCCTCGATCTGTTCGGCGTGCATCCCCTTGCTTCTCGAAGGTCTACATAGGTGCCATCGTGCCACTCGGTGCAGCTGAGAAAGACGGGCGCCTTCGGGCAGGAGACGAGCTGCTCTGCATAGACGGCGTGCCAGTTAAGGGCAAATCCCACAAACAAGTGCTGGAGCTGATGACCAACGCCGCCCGCAACGGCCAAGTGATGCTGACAGTCCGCAGGAAGCTGGCTCATTCAGGTGGGTCTCCCCCGTGAACAATCAGCTCTCAGTTGTCTGAGGACACTGAGAGCTTCTAAGGATTGTGTCTCGGGTTTTAAATGCCTTTTGTTTGGATCAGTATGCTGGAGGAGAATCTCCGAGCAAAAGCTTTGATCTGGGATTTGTTTCACTAATCCTTAAAAAATTTGCTCTGGATGACTTCCTCGCAGATAAATCTGAAGAAATGAAGTCCCGTGAAAGTTGACTTTTAGAGTGTAATTCGGCGCAGGCATGTTCTTGAAAAGAAAAATCAGCATTTAATAGCAGGAGGCTGAATGAAAAAAATTGTCATCTCCCAAGAAAGGATTAAAGGAAGAAAAAAAATCAATAAACAGATTTGGAGTTTTTTTTTTTTTTTTGCACTATGTTTATCTGTTGCAGCTGATTGGAGTTGTTTGAGGGGCAGTGAAGATTAGATCAGCTGGTGGAGTCGATTAACATCTCAAAGGATTGGGGAGAAAAAGCCAAGATTATGCTGAGTTTTCTTTTTCAACGCCGCAGACCCCAGCTGCTTTCAGCTGCTTGTTTACCTCCACAAATAACCGCTCCATGAATAGTACAGGCACTTTTTGAAATGACTTTGGACTTGATGTATTGCAACAACAGCTTTTGATCACGTTGCAGAAATCAAGCATCAATCACGGTAGGTTTTGTGCTTTCAAAGCTCCCGGATGTTGGCTGACAAAACGGGGAGTCAGCTTGTCTTGTGAATGACGAATTATAAGGGGCTTCCATCTTTAGAGTTGAAAGTGTTTCACATTCGTAATAAAAAGCAGGAACAAAAAGCTCCCCCTCAACGAGGCTGTTTTGGATTGCTTATTGAAAGATCCTGGGGACATTTTGACAAATGATCATTGTTAATTTATTAATGTTTAAGTCAACAATCCCGAAGATCAACCCCTAAATGTGTTTTCTCATTTTTCCGCGCATCTCCATCGGTCAGATGCCGCCTCGGAGGACGAGAGCGGCCAGCAGCCTCCGCAGGTGGCGTCCGCCCTGGTCAACAGCTCTCCGAAGATGCCCCGCGGCGAGGCGCCCAACGCCGTCCTGCCCGGCCAGCCTCCCCGGCCAGAGTCCTTTGACGTCACCCTGCAGCGCAAAGACAACGAGGGCTTCGGCTTCGTCATCCTCACCTCCAAGAACAAGCCCCCACCTGGAGGTAGGATATGCAAAAAAAAAACCATTCTATTATTTTGTACAAGTTGATCAGATTTAATTGACTTAGCAAATCCACAAAGCATTAAAGTAAACAGCCGATCTCTCCTCAGCTCTGATCCTCGCCGATTGCGGTTTATCTGTCTAATCTCCTACAAAGTCTCGAAGGTTTGGCTTTCCGATAGTTTTTTTTTTTTTTTGAGGTTATGAATATGCTTGAATATACACCTCATCATAATCTTCATCTGAACAATCACTCTTGTAAACCTCAAATCTTTCATTGTTTATTTGTCGTCTCCTGGCAGAGTTGCTATGAACAGCTGGCAAAATAAACAACATGACTTGATGCATTTATTGGTCTGGGCATAAATTTGAAAACTTTGTTTTTTCGTCGTGATATTTATAGTAACATATCAGATGTGACAATCAAAGCTTTAAGAGTCTGCAGAGTTATGAAAAAGGTACCTTGAAAAGAACCTTGTACACAGATATTTGCATATTAATAAAGAATCTGTAGAGGAGGGACAAAATTTTGGGATCAGAAGCATCTTGGTTTCTATTTGTAGTCCGAACAGCACTTACCAATCACATTTGAGCAGCCTTTGGTTGCATGCAGATAAAAAGTCCATGTAGAGAGCGAGAGAGGAGGAAGACATCGGCCAAAAGGCAATCTGAGCCCGTCCGCTACAGTCTGGCAGAGATTTTGCTATTTTTATCTGCAGTCATTTGTATTGTGAACCTGATAGGAGACATCGTCTCTCACCACCAACCTCATTCGGGCTTTTCAACCTGCTAGTCCAATCCAAACGGTCCAATCAGGAGCCAGCTGTAGATTTTAGAATCCTTTTGTAGTTCAACTCTGAAGTCCATTTGTTATTGATTGAACCATTCTGGTTAGTATATTGCATAACATTGCTTTTTTTTTTTCACTGGGAGCGATATAAGTTTTAGGTTCCCAGTCACAGAGCTTCTCACAAACCAACCTAAGGTCATAACGCACAACCTTACCTCCAGTCTGCCGAGCACATTAAAACAATTCATCACGCTTTGCTGACGTATTTTGAATCTGAGCCCTTCAAACATGCTGTTCAAAAACGCGTTTGGCATTTTTTTTTTCTCTCTCTCTTTCAGTAATACCTCATAAGATCGGTCGCATTATTGAGGGCAGCCCCACAGACCGCATAGGTCAGATGAAGGTCGGCGACCGCATCTCCGCCGTCAACGGTCAGTCCATCATGGAGCTGTCTCACAACGACATTGTCCAGCTCATCAAGGAGGCCGGCAATTCTGTCACCCTCACTGTTGTACCCGAAGACGGTAGGCCGGCACTCTGGAGTGAAACTGCTGCGTAATAGACTGCAAAGCGGCGCTCTTCCCACATGTCGTTCTAAATCGCTGTCGTATGAATTATGCCCTCGCAGACAGCACTCCTCCATCTGGAACAAATTCAGCCAAGCAGAGTCCATCAGCACATCACCGAGCTGTGGGCCAGCAGCCTCCCAGCTATCCAGATAGGTAAAATCAATACAGCATGGTACTGTGATACTGTGCTGTCATATGGATGCCAAATATCGGTCTTTTATTATATCAATTGCAAACTTTGCAACGTGAGAAACAGGCTTTTTATAACCGTGTCGATCAGTCAGGCTGCTTGAAAATCCCATCGACTCAGATGAGATTTCAAGTGAGCTGAGCCAACTGAAAACTTGGGAAGTTTCCTTTCCTTTTGTAATTTGCAGTTGAATGAAGTCAAAAAGTCGCATCACGTCATCACAAGGCTCTGCATATCATAGTATTGTTCCACGGTTGCAGATTGTGTATACATGCATGCAAGCAGAAGCATTCACGGGCGCGCACCCATCCCGCTCACCCTCGGGTCCACTGGAGACTACTTAATACAAATTCTGCAACCTGAACCATAAATTAGTCCCAGTCTTCGGGTTTTGGTGTGTGCTTATTCCTTGTAGCCCGCACTCTCCTTGTTATTCAGGAAGACAGTTAATCCCCCCGTGGTCAACGTTTGGATGGCAAAGCAAAGAAAAAGAGACAGATTAATAGGGAGTCGAGCCTTCTCTTTGATCTTTCTCTCTAAAAAAAGATTACCTTTGTCAGACTTTTTAATCCATTCGCCGCCGAAGCAGTCCTCCGCCATCGCCTCCCTCCCTCCCTCACCCGGCCTGTTTTGCAGCCTCCCGGCATGTGTTTCCCCCACGCTTATTTAGCTCCGTCCATTCCTTCAGCAGCGGCCTCCTTCCTCTCCGCCTAATCTCTAACACATGCTTTGGGTCAGCACAAGCCCGATACGAGCTGCGGCTGTCAGCTCGACTGCATGGAGTGTGTAAACGCCTCTCCGGCGCTGCGAGGAAGGCCCAGACTCCAGATAAGCCTCGGCGCAGCCAGGCATTGTAATGAGCTCTGAGAAGCCTTAACGTATGCGCCGGTTATCTGGCGCTGAACCGTAAAAAAGCAGCGCGGCTCTTTGAAGATTTGCATTGGTCTCCATGAGTTTTATAGTAAAAGCCGTCGGAAAGGGGCTCACGCTGCCGTGGTGACGACATGACGGTGTTTGGATCACCGCCGGGCCAATTCATTCTCGGCCGTGTCTCAGCCGCATGGAGCATCATGTGCTGCCTCTCATAATACAGGCATTAACGCCAACGTGACACATGCATGTTGGTGATCAGCAATGAGTTCTCTTTTCATTGGGACACATCTGAAAATTGCTTGTGAAAATGTATTCATAGGCATCATGATATTTATATTATGTTACATATCATACAGTATATAGCATAACTATACCTCCTACACTGGTTCACATTTGTATTCCATCACCAATAACCATCTAGCAGTTTCCCACACATGTAACTCTCTTCGAAAAACAACGAATGAGCAAAGACCGATAATCTTTATTGTCGGGTTATTGCAATATTGTCATAATGCAAGACAGAATATACTCATAGTGTGTCTTTTGCATCGTCATGCATTTTTGGTATTTCCTGCGGCAGGAATGGCGACTCTGAATTTAAGAACTTTCTCCAACCAAGAGAGTTGGGAATGCTCATCACATCAGGCCCTAAGCAGGTGAGTCACAGTGTTATCAGTGTTCCCCAGCTATTATGATGTCAGTTATGTATCATTCAACTCTATATCACGCTAATGCTTAAAATTATCCACCAAGGTGAAATACATCTCCTCCATTTAAAGTTGGTTTTCCAGGTTTGACACCAGCCTTAATTTCGCTCGTCTGTCAAGCAGTGCCGCCCTTTTAATTTTGTGTGTGTGTGTGTGTGTGTGTATGACCAGGGTTGTTTTGTGGTGGAGCTGGAGCGCAGCCAAAGGGGCTTCGGCTTCAGCTGCACCACAAAACAACCCTGGTCATACACACACACACACACACACACAAAATTAAAAGGGCGGCACTGC
>CAAKHG010049592.1:79946-102096 GCA_901007715.1 Dactylopterus volitans | reverse complement strand
TTTTTTTTTTTTTTGGGGGGGGGGGGGGGGGGTATTTTGGACTGAGTCAACCCACCGAAGATGCGGGCGGCTCTCTAACGCATTCCAGGGGTTTAACAATTTGACGATATCAGTTGCGTGTTTTATTGCGTGTTCCATCCTCGCGCTGCCGATTCCTGCGTGGCGCTCGCCCTCGCGTGGCTCCCGTGCGAGCGAATGTACCATGACGTCACTCGTCGAGAAGTGCGTGCGTGCAGGGCTGCACGCAGACGGCCGAGCGCGAACTCCACCTCCCGTGCGTCTTCGCGACATAAACAAACTACAAAACGTGTCGCGCCTGCGCAGCAGAAACCCCGACGTCGACACGAACTACAATTTAGCGGCGGCGCGACCACGGCGCTGCGTGGACCTGCGCAGTGGGAGTCGCGAGTCCTTTAAATTGTACAGTACGTTCAAAGATGGCAGCTCAGGTCGACTTGCTCCGTGCGAAACCAGAAGAAGGAGCGGCGAGGGCCAATTTTGACCGCGTCTTCAAAGAGAAGAAGAAGAAGAAGAAACGGGACGCGTCGCCGCCGGCTGACAAACGGGAGAGGTTGGTCAAAGAGGCGAAGAAATTGAAGCTCCATCACCACCAGCACCACCACCACCACCATCATGCGGAGCACCGGAACCACCAGCCGCACCAGCTGCCACCGAACCCGCCAGCTCGCAACTTCGCCGTGCTCAGCCAGCAGCGCGGACACCATCGCCACCATCACCACGGCGTCACCGACGGGCCAAAGAAGAGCCCGCTGCCGCTGCCGCTGCCGCCGGCGCTGCCGCCGGCGCTGCCCGCGCCCGCTCCCGCTCCGCCGCGGAAGCCGGCGGAGCAGCTGCGGGGGCAGCGAGCTTCGCCCGCCGAGGCACCTGCGCTCTTCACTTTCACGCCGCTCAAAGTGGCCAAGGCCGGGCCGCGGGACTACGGCGAGACGCCGCGGGAGAAGGAGGCGAAGCTGAAAGTTAAGAAGGAGAACACCGAGGCGAACGTGAAGCCCACGGAGCTCAGGAAGAAGAAGGGTGAGAGTTTGTTTGTTTTGTGCAAATCCAAGAGCGGGAGAGAGGCGAGAGGAAGGGGGCGGCGGCGGCGGCGGCGGGTGGCGGTTAACAGCTGTCGGCGTGAAACGTGCACGCGTTCCCCCGCAGGACACTCTTCGTGAGGCTGCACGCGTAAACGCCCCTCGGGGACGTGTTAAATGGCTATTTGTGCAGACGTCGATCGTCTGGACGCCGCGTGCTCGCTCCGTCCCGCGTGATCGCGCCGTGATTGCGGGGGGACGTCCCGGCAATAACCGGGGGAAATAAGAACGTCCCAAAGAAAACGTGCGAATGCTGCGTCAAACTGCTGAAGCCGAACATGTGCAAGTTTGGAGGGAAGAAGCCGAAATGAAGTAAATTAGTCAAGCTGAATGTTTTTTTTAAGTATTTATACATAAAAACAACAATCAAAACGAAACAACAATCTGGTGCGCTTTGATGTCAGGACTGTGTGACATAACGTGTGTTAACATCGTGCTGTCGATCAAAACGGGGTTGCCATGGCGATGGAGTTATGGGGCAAAACAAAAGGGGTTGGCATTGGCAACATCAGCGCGTCTGGCCATCAGTTTCAACGTTGCTAGCAAAACACTCACAAAAACGGATTTATTTATTATCATGGTCCTTTTTTTTACGTGTCAGACAGCACACACACACACACACACTCAGCAGCCGCTGCTAATTAAATAAATTGGTTGATTGCATAAGCAGATGTGGTGTGAAAGAAACCCAAGGTTCTTCTCCACTCTGCGTGTGTGTCCTCCACCTCTGACTCTCGCCGTTCTTGTGCCTGCAGAGCCAAAGTCCCCCAATGAGAACGCCAAGTCTCTAACACTGGAGGAGTATATCCTGCGAAAGAAAAGGAGGAAGAAGAAGAAGCATCGCGAGGATGAGCACGGCGCCAAGAAGGTGCGGCACGTGACCAACAAGGCCGTCCAGACCGTATGCGCCGACCCCCCAGCGCCCCTTCCCGCCGGTTCCTTCCCGCGTGACGGTGTGAAGCAGGAAAGCGGTCGCCAGCCCTGCCTCCACGCTCCCAAACCGGGACACGCCCCCTTCCTTTCCCACCAAGACCACTCGATCCGCAGCTCCTGCCTCCAGACGGGCACCCGCTACGGCCGTTTCCTGCACAGCGAGAGGCAGGCCAACGGAGGCGCGTCGGTCCTGCACGCCTTCGCCGACGAGTTGGCCTGCCTGAGCCCAGCTGAGATGGAGTGTTTCGCTCAGGAGTTCCTGGAGTTGGCCTTCGCCGAGAAGCCGCGAGGAGCGGCCTCCTACGCCCTGGCGGTGGTGCACAGCGCCGCTGCCTACCTGCCCGACTTCCTGGACTACTTTGCCTTCAACTTCCCCAACACCCCGGTGAAAATGGAGGTCCTGGGCAAGAAAGACATAGAGACCACCACAATCGCCAACTTCCACTCTCAGGTACATCGAAAGGCTCCCGTCTGAGCCGAATCCTTAAGATACCACCACCTGCTGAGAGCTGCGTGTCTGAGATATCGAGCAGTGCATTGTTGTTCGTCTCTCGTCTGACAGTCTCGAATCAGTCCCATGAATCGATATGAGACAAGTTTGAAAATCTGGGGGTTGGGGGAGATTTGTGTTTGAAAGCGCCTCAAGACACAGGCGGGGAGCTGCGAAGGGAGACGGAGACGAGAACGCAGCGGCTCAGAAAACAACATGCGGAAGTGATGTGTGTTAAACAGGATGCCATTACAGCTCGGTAGCCGGTCTGGAATTACCCTTTGGGATTAATAAGGTGGTCTGAAATTGAATCGGTTTGACGCTTGACATCTGAGCTGCAGCAATCAGTCCAATACTTGTCAGTTCTCAAGTAATCAATACTATTTTGATGATTGGCTAATTGCTTCGAGCAATTTTTTTTTTTTTTTTAATAACAAAATGTCCAGTTCCGGCTTCGTAAATGTGAAAATTGTGCCTGATTTTGCTCTATGATGCTAAGCGGAATATCACTGGATGGTGGGCGAAGCAAGAATTTTGAAGACGTGGTCTTTGGCTGTGAGAAAATCGGATTTATACATCGAGCAAACAGTCCGTTTATAAAAAGAAGAAAGAATTCAATAAATTAAACGACAATGAAAATAAAACGCGTTTGCAGCCTTGCTCGGTGACTGACTCGGTGCGAGAGGAGCTCTCTCTGAACGAGGTGGCTTCTGGCCCCTGATGATGCAGCAGCTTATGCGCTCTCATTGGCTGACGTCAGAGGTCAGCTCACACGCGTCATTGTTCCCCTCATGCGGGGGAAAGCAGTTTGATCGTTTCACCATCTGAAACGTGTTCAAGCCCGTGTTTATTTGAAAAAAAAAACCCAAAAACCTCCATGGAGTTGCTGCATGTTCCTTCCTTTTGCTTTGCTTTGAGGTATAAAAGTGATGACATGAATACCAGCTGAGCGCTTTGGCCCAGCGGTCCCGTCTTGTAGGCATGTCTTGAGCTGAGCTTGATGCACGCGTGAGTGACGGAACGGTTTCCCCCTCCCAAGGTGAACCGGACCTACTGTTCGGGAACTTACCGGGCCGGACCCATGAGGCAGATCAGCTTAGTGGGAGCCGTGGACGAGGAAGTTGGAGACTATTTCCCAGAGTTCCTGGACATGCTGGAGGAGTCGCCCTTCCTCAAGGTTAGTCTCGTCAAGTCAAACTTTATTTCTGAGGCACGTTGCAAGCAAAAAAAAAAAAAACAACCTCAGGTGACCAAAGTGCTGTACGGACTCTATGAATATACATACAGTACAATAAAAACAAGGAATAGCCCCTAGTTTAAAAACATTGGCAATGATAAAATGGTTAAACTAAACATTAAATAGAATTTAAAAAAAAACAAAAACAATATATGCTATAAGAACAAGAACAGAATAAATTGTGTTTCTATAAAAACAGCTCGGGCGTCTTGTTTAACCAGAACTAAAAGCCAGTGAATAAAAATGTGTCTTGAGGGGGGTGGGGGGCTTTATTGCTTCTATTTTTGAGAGGACAATTTGTGATCGCCAAGAGTAGCTGGTCACTTGACCTCAGTGCTCTGGCTGGCTGGGCTGTACGTCTGTGCGAGTACAGTTTTAACCTGAATCCTAAAATAAACGGGAAGCCAGCGTAGGGAGGCCGGCGCAGGTCGAAGGAAGTTGTCTGTTTTTACAATTATATAATATATCATTCATATCATTCATAATTATAATGTTCAAAGCGCCACAGTGAGGAGGATATTTTAAGAAGTTGATTGCATGCGACACAAATGCTGTAATCTTTTATTTAATGGACATCTTTTGCTGCATAGATTCATAAAACATATGAATCTGGTCCAGAGCTTTTCAGAGAGTGTGTCAGAGATGTCTTGGGAGTATTTAAATTCCATTCATGACTCGTGCGTCGTCCTCCAGCAGGAGTTACACTTCATATGGTGACTTCAGGACATTTCAATTAAATTAAGAAGCGGGTGAACTGCTTTGCCCCTGGTGCAATAATGGGACCAATGACTTTGTCCATATATGGTGGTTTCCCATCGAGTGACTCCGGGCCGCATCACACATATGCGTTATTATTCCTGAAATTATTGGACATGTCGCAGATGAGCCCGCAAGGTCTCATCTGCACGCAGTTTAGCTTCATCAGCTCGCCGCAAAGCAACTCACGCCCGCTCAAGTGGGTTCCCCCGTCTCCGATTGGCACGCGACTTTGTTTCTCGGGCGTGAACGTGTGCGCTGGCGTCCGCAGATGACCCTGCCGTGGGGAACCCTCTCCAGTCTGAAGCTGGACTGCCGCTCTCAGAGTGACGACGGGCCCATCATGTGGGTGCGACCAGGAGAACAGATGGTGCCCACCGCCGACATGCCCAAGTCGCCTTTCAAACGCCGCAGGTATGAACGCCGCTGCCTAGGAAGTGCCTGCACGGCGCTCTATGTTCAGGAGATATGGACTTAAAAAGACAAACAGTGAACGGGGTGATCATGCAGCACAGATGCAGTCTTTTATCTCCACCTCACCTCTTCCCATCATTTATTTTTTTTTAATTTTCATTTTTGATCCAGGTCCATGAATGAGATAAAAAATCTACACTACCTACCGAGGACGAGTGAACCCAGAGAGGTTCTGTTTGAGGACCGGACGAAGGCCCATGCTGATCACGTGGGCCAGAGTTTCGACTGGCAAAGCACCGCCGCCGTGGGAGTGCTGAAGGCCGTGCACTTTGGAGAATGGTGAGCGGCGGACGGTCTGCTTCACTGTGAATGTTTGTGGTTGTCCAAAACCCAGGTGATTTTCATAAATAAGTCAGAGTATGCGATGTTGGATGGAGAACTAACTTGTACGTGCTTTTTTATTTAAAAAAAAAAAAAAAAAAAAAAAAAAACACCAAAGGAATAACCGACCTCGCATAACCAAAGATGTAGTGTGTTTCCACGCTGGCGACTTCAATAAAGTGGTCCAGAGGCTGCAGCTGGATCTTTATGAGCCTCCAGTATCACAGGTAAAAAAATAAAAAAAAAAACAAAAAACCTGGAATTTTCATCCTTAATTCGCTATAATCTGTATCACGATACCGTAATTGGAACCGCTGTGCATGTGTGTGTGTGCGCCCGCAGTGTGTCCAGTGGGTGGACGACGCCAAGCTCAACCAGCTGAGGAGGGAGGGGATTCGCTACGTCCGCGTGCAGCTCTGCGACGACGACATTTACTTCATTCCGAGAAACGTCATCCACCAGTTCAAGACGGTGTCCGCCGTTTGCAGCCTGGCGTGGCACATCCGCCTCAAACAGTACCACGTGGGGGACGAAGAGGAGGAGGAGGAGGAGGAGGAGGAGGTGTTGCAGAGGCCTCTTAGCCCCGCCTCAGGTCGAGTCTCTTTTTGCTCCCCTGGCAGACCCGACACCACGGCGACCCCCTGCGTGCAGCCGCAAGCCGACATCCGCGGCGGGGTGGCCAAGACTGAACTGGAGTTACAGACTCCAGCGACGCCGCCTAAGGAGCCTCAGCCGGCGCCTCCACAGCCCACCAAATCCACTCACGCGCCCCCGTCATACCAGGACTCGCACCTCTCCCTGGGACCGGTCCCCGCTGACTACCCAGAAGCTCTCAGCCACACTGTGAGGTTCCCTTAAGTCGCCCCGGCAACCCCTGACACAACCACAACCAAGGTGCATCCGGAGGAATTTTTAGACTTGAGATTTTTTTTTTTTTTTTTTTTTTTGGTCAGTCAGGAAGCTTTTCAACCTAAATTATTCTTATTTAAGTATTTTATTGTTGGTTCAAAGTCTCTTTCAGCCAAAATGTAATATTTAATGGGACTATCACTGCACTTTTTTTGGTTGTTATTATTGGTCTAACCAAAACAGGAGCCCTCTATCGTCTCACTTAAAAAGTGTGACTTTTGGAGAAATTGATATTTTTAGACAGACAAAACATGTTGCCATGCTGTAGAGACATTTTATTTATGTCTAAGGTTTTGGTAAGATTAGTACCACGTGAGGACATTTTCACATGTGCAAATGGACTGAATTTTAAAAAAATATATATAATATATATATTTCACTTTTGATTACTCTGGATACAGTACTAACGCTATATTGTTTTATACTGTTTCAATGACACACAGGGGAAACAGTGGACCTGTGCTTTTGTAGATGGAGAACATTTTTAGTGGTCTGCAAAGCCGGGTCTTCACCATTGGAGTCTAAATGTCGAGCTAGTTTGGGATGTCCTGGGATGGTCGCTGCCACTCCATTCAGAATAATCAAAATGAAAGATTTTGAATAATCCTGTCTCAGATTGAAGAAGACGCGTTTCAAACAAGGCGACAACCAGTCACCTGATCAAGGTACAAGCACTTAAAACTCATTGTCAGCTTTATTGATTGTTTAATTCTTTATTTAAATGCCATTTTATACTGTGCCCCCCCCCCCCTTTTTCTTACTGTGGATACTGTTTTTGATATGTTATTTATTTTCCTATGACTGATTGTACCATATGAACACAGGTTTATAACCAGCGAGGAGCGCCGGTAGCCGACAAAAGTATCACAGCATCACAGCTATTGCACTTAGCAATAAATCGTCTTTCAGGTCTGGTACATGCCCTCAAGAGTTCTTTCATGTAAATATTACAGTGGTGTGGTTATAGCTCGGCACTCGGGTCATTTTCATTTGACTACAGTCCATTGGCACCTCTGGTTGTGGGTCGCGTCCGCCATCTTGAGCGTGGCGCCACGTAGGGGACGCCTGTGCTTTTTTTTCTTTTCTTTTTTTCTCATCGATAATCAGATGTAATGAGATGTTCAAGAATTCTACCCAATAATAACTTCACATCGTGGTGAACAAGGCCGACCAGATTTATGATGCGGAGATTTATAGGCCCCCTTTGGCTTTGCAACAAACCTTTGTGTCACCTAGAAGTAGTCTCAGCGCTCCACCACCACATCATAGTGCCTTGAAATGTAAAATGTGAGCCTTGTCCAAAACCGAGGACTTGATCATCTTTGAGCAGGCTGGAACAACGGGCGTTTGAATCCATAATGTATCTTGCTTTTGTGTATAATCTTTTTGCGGACATTTTGTAATTCATGAGATTGTGTCAAGTGTTTTTATTATTCCTTTGACTGGACTTTCCCTATATAAGACTACTGTATCATGATCTCGTTTTAAGTCCTGCTCAGGAAGCAGAATGGCAGTCGTCTTTTTTGTTTTGTTTCCTCAGTCACATTGACTTGGGTCTCGACTTAGAAACGCAGCGCAGAAATAAATGAGTTACATCACTGGCTTTTTTTTTTCCTCCATATTTTTTATGATGCAATATTCTTTGGATTCGGAGGTTTTCAGCCGCTAGTGACCCACCATTCTGCCTCAGCAACAACCTGGGGACCAGTGTTACAGAATTAGAGGACCAAGGATGAGATTACAGTAAGATCTTTACAAGTTTTGCAGTGTCTTTGCTTCATGAGTTGCACACAGCCTGTCTGATCCTTGCAATATGGAGGCTGATGCAGACAAACTGGCCTCATGTGCAGATCCGGCATGTAACTGCCAAAGAAACCATTGACTGCTTTCCCTTCACACTTCAGAAATGCAGACAGCTTGTTCAGAATGACATTCACAAGCAGTAATACATGGAAATGTGCTGAAAAGTATTTCAATTCCCACCTTGAAACTACATTATTGAGTGCAAGGGCAAGGTGCCTCTCGCAATACCGTCTCAGACCAGCAGGGGGCTGTGGGCCACCGGTAGAAAACCCCTGTTCGACAGCCAATGATTGCTGGCGATGTTTGTGCTGAGGCCGGCTGAGAGGATAGTTGAGCCCACTAATGTGGTACAGTAACCAGGAGAAGAACACAATGATGAAGCATAGACTTTTCTTTTTGCAATAAATATTTTTTTTTTTTTGTGTGCAACCATTTCATGTAACAGGCTAAGTTAGCAGTTAAAACATATGCAATATGCATCACATTCACGTAATCATAAGTTATCCCTTTTGGTACATTGATTCTTATTTCAGAGGCTAAAAATGATGAATGAAACCAGAAGTGCCATAAACCTGATCATGTGCTGATGAGCACTATGTGGATGCTTTGTTACACATTTCCTCGCGTCAAGCTGCAAGCGTAAATATTCACACATGCACAAGTACACGGATCAGCCATAACACTGAAACCACTGCATATTTATCATAGAATATAATGGCCCTGAATAAAGAAGTTTTATCTTGATTTTTTTTTTTTATCATAGAATCTTTCTTAGAGGAATTGACATTTTAATGATTGCTATTGTCTGAACTGTACTGGGTTACACTAAGAGATGTTCCTTATATTTTGGTCAGCCCACTCATATGCATTAGCGTGGTCATAATGTTATGGCTGATGGGTGTAGATCCAAATAGCTTGATGGCATCGAAGGTTAAAAGGTGTCCCTGCAGATTGCCCAGCTCCTCCAACACATTACTTTAAGACACTGGCACTCCTGATGGTTTGCTCAAAGTGCTTGGTGGCGCATTGATTAATATTTAATATTAAAATTGGATGCAGTGCAGTTAAAAATGTGTCAGGGCTGGGCACAGTTGGATGAGGATTGTCTGCTGGTCCTGAGACTGAGAGAGGTGGAGTTGTGGCGCGCGTGCGTACGGTCCGTCCCGCTGCATGTGATCCTCCACCGGGAGACTAAAAGCCCTGAGGTCTTTGTCGTCATCGTCAGAGCAGCTTGATGGCGCTGTGACGGACCTACAGCCAGGTCTCTGGGTAGTTCCTGGGGCCTTTTGGCTTTCTAAACCGGTTCCCAAATCCTGTGGGAGGAGAGACCAGTGTGATGCATGTTGTGTGGACTGAAACATACAGAATACACAGACGAAATGATGGAGTAGGCACATAGAGGAAGTTTGCCCTGAAGGCCTTCTGCCAGAAAGTCTTAATAGTGTTTAACATTGCGGGGGAAGCCGAGACAAAACCCCCCAGCTACGTCGAAAACAAATAAAGTCAGCGATACGTCTCACACAGGACTTCAGCTCCAGTCTCCTGGGTGAAGTCCTGTGTTTGACCCATTCGTTTGCCACAAATTGCTTCCAGAAGGGGTCTTTGGCCTCCTGGGAAAAAAAAAAAAAAAAAATGTTGCACTTCAGGGCAAAATTTTCTCCTCATACAAGTCGAAGTAGCTCCAGACCCACCAAATTTGAACACTGACATCAAGGCGCCGTTTGAGTTGGCTGACGTTCCAGGCTGAGCAGGAGCTTGTGTTTGAGCTGAGGAAATAGTTTTTTTTAAAAGACGCGTCAGTCCAACTCGTTATTCTGCATATCAGTGCGTTCATCAGGAAACGAATCCGGCTACTCACGTTTTTGCTTGTGTCTAAACAGCTTCAGACTCTGGTTAAGCGGAGGCGAGAGCGTACATTTAGCCGGGCATGAATTTCAGATTTGTCATGCGAGTCTTGACCGAGCACAAATGTGTTTAGATAATGTTACCTTTGTTCGAGAGAAGGTCACCTCATCATCTCTGTCCGATTTGACCCCTGGCATCTCGGCGTTCAGCGACGTGGGCCTTCGGCTGACATCGCGCTCTCCCTCTTGTGATGATGAACACAGAAACAGATGGGAAAATACCAGTTTGCTTTGTTTCAAAATCACCCCGCTGATAACAAAGCCACATCAAAACTTTGTTCGGAAGAATAATCAGCCGTGACCACAGGAGGTGGAATTTGTCGCTGAACTGCAGTGAGAGGCTCTGCAGTAGAAGTACAGTGATAAAGTACTCCGAATAAAGCCAGAACCATGTAGATTCATCATGAGCAAGGTCATGGATTTGCTTGCTTTGGTAAAGGACGCCACCCGGTGGTGAACATGGGCACTTCTAAATGCTGATTTTAATCTCAAAATCAACAAGCAAAGAAAATTCAAAGGTCATGTCCATGAACCAACACTGATTTGATACCACTAATAAGTAAAACCTGTGGAACCAAAGCCTAAAATACTGGATTCCACTGGACCACAGACCAGCACTGTTAACCAAAAACCAGAAGGAAAAAAATAAATAAACTAGAATAAAATCTCGGAATGCTGTGAAACTGCACCTGTTTGGCCTCAAAAGAGATTTTTATCTTGAGTGCTTTGCTGCAGAAAGACAGCTCGAGTGGACGGCAACAGAAACCCCCTCACATCAACGTCTCCTGGCTGCAGTGCCACAAAGGAAGGCCAGACGCAAACATGTTTTTTTCCAAAAACAACAGTGGGATTAAAACCCCCAGTGAGTCGGTTTCTGCTAATCAGAAGCTCCACACCCGAGAGACAGTCTGTCTTTGTCTTCATCGGTGTTCGTGTCCTCTGCACTCATATTAGTCTGCGACTTCAATGTTTGCTGCTGTCTTTAATCCATCGTTATTCTTTTTTTTTTTTGCACTGAGAGCGTCCATGTCTCAATGAATATGTGTATCTGAGCCTGTGGAGGGTTTTTTTTTTGTAACACTGCAGCTCAGAGATATTGATGCATTCCTTGTCGCTGTCCTCAAAACCTTAATAACACACTACTGAGCCGCGGTGTTGCAGTCTGTCCCATCAATTCAAATTTATCTATAAACGCGAGGAATCTCTTGACTATCTGTCTGTCTCTCTGCCTGCCAGCCTGTCTGTCTCTCACGCATCTCCATAGCGCTCATCTGACCTCCCACAATTTTGATGAGTGTGTCGCTGGGGGCTTGAGTGAGTGTTGAATTTTGTGTGGACTCGCGACACCTTCGGGGTGAATACGTATAGAGTAAACCGGTGAGCGGCCACTCCGCGGCGGCGGTGGGGCATGGGACAAAATGTTGACTGCCGGGCAGCCAATGGCGAAACACAGCTGGAGCGCCCTTTCCCTCCTCCTCGCCTCCCCCGCTTCCATAGCCGAGTGCAGTCACTCTGCGCCCGCAGGGAATAGTCGTTTGAGAGACTCAAACTGCGCCAAGAAGGACAACAGCGTCTAGGTCATGTTCGATATGAATACATTTCGAATGGTCCGCTTCTCTGTGACCGCGGGCGATGGTGCTGCGTCCTCCCCGTCGCCCGCCACCATTTGCATGGAAGGCGAGCTGCAGCTGAAACGCCCCGCTCACAGTCAGCTGACCCGCTGTGGAGGTTTTGCGGGGCTCTCTGTAAACTCTGCAAATCAGATCATGACTTGTTGGGGCAGAAGCGTTCACGGCTGGAATGGCTTGTATTTTACATCCAATCAAAGGTCGTCCTCTCTCCTGGATATGCAATACAGTTTTGAGCGGGCACTGTAGTGGTGTAGTATATGAGTAGAAGTTATCGAAGGACTCAAGGAGGGCAACTATCCAGTGGGTTAAGATGGCGCGAAGGCGGCAAAAACTAACGTAGCAAAAGAGCATGGCGCGTTTACGAGTGATGTGTAACGTTAATAATAAGTGATGATAGTAGCATGCGCACTGTCGTGTCTTTTGAGTCACATATCCCACGGCGGCAAACACACAGAAATGAATACTGCGGTGAAAGTGGTCGTCATCAAGCCTTCCTTGAGCACGTTTTCTTACGATAAAGTTGACTGTGAAAAAAAAAAAAAAAAAAAACGTCCTTAGCCTTTAGAAAAAAAAAAAAAATAAAATAAGTGTGCTCAGGAGCCACATTTGAGTATTTAGATCTTCAGTTGGACTCCACCTACAGAACTACAGAAGTATGACACATTTGCATTTGGTCTTTTCACATGGGGTTTGATAACAAGAGCAGAAATACAGATTACAGCTGCCCTTCCAGGAAAGCAGAAGAAGAAGTCTGAATTTGTGAGATAAAATGGCTTACCTTGTTTTGGAGACGCTCGAACACTCTGCAGGGGAAACGTTCAAAAGCAGAAATGTTAATGGCCCGACGAATGGAAAATTGGACTTATCATGTTTACTGAGCGCATGAAAGCGATTCAGCGGCCGTCGTTTGCTGTAATATTCAGGTTTTGATCAGTTTCGTATCATCACTACCTTGCTCCTGCTCTTGACTACATTCAGTAACCTCTTCGGCTGAGCGCTGCCGTCGTACTCGGCCGCCATGGCCGCCTTCATTGAGGGCTGGGCCGGTGCTTGGCAGGCGGCAGTTCTCCCATGAACTATGGGGGGGAAAAAGTACGTCAAACCAAGCAGCACCAGCTTGCTCCTGCTAAATTGTCTCGCTGATGAAGGCGACGCACTCACCCTCCTGCGTGGTGAAGCTGGAGGACTCCGGAGTTCTGTCGAGCATGAGAGGAGTCAAGCTCTCCTCAGCTGCAAGTGAAACCAGCGGCAATGTTTCATTTCTCCTCAAAGAAGCGTGAATTTAATTATCAGTTCATATTTCACAGGCACTCCACGCAAAGACGTTTGTGGATCCCCGAGGATGACCTCGGAGCAGGATGTCAGGCCGTTTTGTGGATCCACGCAGTGAGCTTACATTGAGGAAGCCGTGGAGGTGTCATTGGGTCTGGACGTGTGTGGTCAACATGGAGGTTTGAGGATGGAGTTGGTGAAAGAGCTGAAAACGTTGCTGGCGAAGAAAATGCAGTTGAAATCATCACAATTGCAAAGCGACGGACCAACTGTCAGACAATCCTCAGTCACCCTAAAAGCCATGAAAATGGCACACGCAGGGGAATGACACAACATTACGAAATTCAATTTCACTTCACCGTATATTGTGAGAATGTGCTTTTTGGCATTGCCAGCGGGCTGAATTATTAGCCAGTACCTATACACATTAACACTGAACGTGACGAAAGTCTTACCGGTGAAGGTCGGTTTTACTCTGAGGCTCTGCAGGGAAGAGAAGTTTGTTTTTTTTGTTGTCACATGAAACAACTACAGTAAATCACAGCATACGATGTGAGGCGATTGGCGGCCAGGGTCGAGACGGCGGTTTCACCGTGCGAGCAAGCGATGGATTCGATGCATTAGGACGCCTCGCGCTTACCTTGCTCCCCATCCGTGGGTTCATCTTAATCTGCGATGCAGCTGGCTTCGAGTCACCAGACCATTCCGACGACATTCCTATTCTGCTCAGGTTTACTGCTGGCGTGACCTCCATTGGGGCTGATAGGCACACAAAAAAAAAATCACCAATTTAATTATCAAATAACATGATAAAGAACTGATTTTTTTTTTTTCTCAAGGATAAAATATTTTTGATTTGATTTTGTCACCTTGGTCAGCAGCCAGCTCAAATGATTCCGGGGTTCTCTCTGGAAGTGGTGGGGCAGGGGAAGAGGGGCTTCCTGGGAATATGGGAATAACAATCAGGATTTACTCTCAACATTTTACTCAGCATAACCAGACTTTTTACAGCAGAAGTAGAATGTCAGTATTCAAAGGGTCACACCGTCTTTGACAAAATAATCGCAAAATGTTAAAGTGCACTGACATCAGATCAGAAGAGGAACTGAAGGAAATTATCTGAGCGTGTTATCACTTTTATTCCATTTAGACTCTCTTACCCTCCGGCTCTGCAGCAGCATTAGATGGAATGATGATGTTTAACTCTTTGTGTGAGCCCGAGTGCTCTGGAAGACATAATCACAACATGTTGGGATGATCCATGTCAAGATTATGTCACAAGATCTCATTATAGTTCGAGGCCAAATGAGTAATATGCAGGAGCTGTCGACCAACCTGTGCTGACGGTTAGAATGTAGGATTCGGGGGTTCGTTCAGGTAGGGGAGGAGGATCATCCTCATCGGTGAGAGCTCCATCAGTGCCTGAAAATGCACGTCTGTCACTGCAAGTAGCAATAAAAGTCTGCTACCCTGCTGTCTTATGACGCTAACATGCGAGACGACCTCAAATGCGCCGATGGGGCCGTTTACCTGAGGCAGGAGAGTCGAGCTCCAGGGTCTGGTCGTTCAGAGATAATGAAGGCATGCAGGTAGGACTGACCGCCTGATGCTTGGTGTCTTCAGCAGACTCCATGGTTGCCATCGCTGACAGAGGGGAGGGCATGAGAGGTCCAAAGTAGGGGTCCTCCACCATCAGACGAACGGCCGCGGCCACAGCGGGTAACGCCGGGCGGGTCGGTGAGGGTGTGTCATCGCCCTCCTGCGCCACGTGCGCCACTCCAACAGGTCCATGCACGGGTGCCGGTGAGGTCTTGGGGTCCTCTGTGAGCTCTCGGGTGGAAGTCAGATTCTGAGGGAGGGTCTGGAGTAGATGAGTATATTGTTGCTGGTCCCACTGCGTTTCCCTGCCTATCAATGGAAGAAGACCGTCTGAAGCGGAGGGCAAAATCGTCTGCTGCGGTGTTAGAAGCTCCCTCTCCTCATCAAGCAGCTGCTGGAATTGGGACTGCAGGTCTAGGTCTTTGCTCAGGTCAGGCAGGTAGCTCTCGATGTCCAGCGTGATACAGGGCGGAGCCAGGCTCACCTGGATAGAGTCACAGGATTGAGGCGCAGCAAAGTCATACTTTTTTTTTTTTGGATTAATTTCACATATAGAGCTCAAGTCGTAGTGACAGTGCCTTTACAGTTCCTTTATTAATAACCCAGGCAGCTAAATTTATTGGCATGACTGAATTCTACAATGTATATATCAATCAAATGTTCCACGACAGGAAGCGAACTATGGCTTTTGTTTCTGTTGCTATGGCAATAGACTTGATTTGTCTCGTCGGTCTTGGCGGATGATTTCATTGTGCGCTTAACGTTAGCTTTCATGTTCCCGCTTGCTCACCTCATGTTCGCGGATTTGTGCACCCAGGGACTGCAAATATCGCTCAAACAGCAGCTTGATGGTTCTGTAGACCAAGTCGTATTGCTCCTGAGGTAGAACAACAGACGCCTGGTGTGTTAGGTGACGAAACCCCCGAGCCACGACACGTCAAACGCATATGATCGAGTTAAAAAAGAGGCAGGAAAATGAGCTGAGAGGCTGTCTGACGTGCAGGCGATGCCGGTGGGAAGGTTTGCCACGTGCGACACGTTGGAAAAAACAACCGAAAAAGACAAGAACTGAAAAAAAAAAAAAAATGAGTTACCTTGGTTTGCACCAGCGAGGGCCTCTGGGTTCTCATTTCATGCACCAAGTCATAGATGTTGAAATCTGCTGCGATCATCTGAAAACAGCAAACAGCAGGACGCTCAGATCTTTAGTGGGGTATTGATATGGCTTTAGAAAGAAAGACTGCGGGAATGTTGGGGAGCAGGGACATCTCACCTGCTTCTTCAAGAGGTTCCAAGTGTAATCAATGACACACAAGGCTCCTGTTCTCCCACATCCAGCACTGGAATCACATCAGCAAAAAGTCTGTCTTTAAGCACTTGTGCATGAATACTGGAGTGGTTGTTCATTATAACGGAGTATTTGCAAAGTACAAGTTGTTAAAATCCGTTGTTATACCCATCATGCTCTCAACAGGTTTAAACAAATGCTGTGGTCGCCTTGTCCAGTTCAGGGTGGTGCGGAAAAAAAAAGATCTATATGAATTAACAGTCATTCGTGGAAACTACACACTGTGCATGACAGTGGTCCTCAGAATGCGGAGGTACACACTTGTAACAATTAGAAAGGTTGCGTTTGTTCGTTGATGGTACGGAAGGAAAAAGTTGAGTCAATCATGTGGTTATTCTCATTCTTGTAAGGCGTTTGTAATTGTTGGCCATGTATTTCCTTTTCCTGTGATGGCTACAACAGCCTCGACTTGAACATCTCTAAGTATAGATTAGATGCCATGCAATATGTACACATTTTCCACTGTGATGTTCAAAGTGACACACACTCGAGCGTCGCACAACAACAAATGTCTGCGTCTATTTCGACCGTTGTATGATCAACATTCCATTTTGTTAAAAAAAAAAAAAAGGTGCTTCAGATTTTCGAGCCACGCAATCATAGCTTTCTGTTTTCGGTTCCTGTAGACTCTGGAATTAAGAAAAAAAAAAGTGGTGGGGGGGGGTATACTCCATATTGTTTGATCACTGGTGTTTGGAAACTCTATTCAAAGAACACTTTTTCATCCAAAAACTTTTTTTTCAGTTAAACATCTGGACATCAAACTAACTAAAAAAAAAATCAACATACTTATGCGGGGTAACACATTTAACATTACTTTGTCAGTCAGAGACCTTTGGAAAATGAGCTATTCATTCATCACAAACTATTCTGTAAAACATGCGATATTTCCTCACTTATTCTGTTGTTTAATTATTATTTTTTTTAACTTCATCCCTAAAAGTTTTTGACAATTGCAGGAGTTTCAACATTTTCTCATTGGTGGTTTTTAATGAGGTCAGAAGAAAGAAAATAAAAGGGTGACTAAGATTAAAAAGAAAATAAAGCAGTGGTTAGTAGTGGCTAATGTTCAGTGTCTTCTTCAGTGCGTGCGAATTAATGGAAATAACGACTCTTTACACTGGTTCAGTGTAGGCTTTAGGTGCTGGAAAACATGTCTGCTTCACACCCAAGCAGGGGTTGTTGGCTGCCCGCCTACACACACTTCCTGTTTTAAAGTAATGAGAGGAGGCACGTAACCTCCAAGGCCGAATGCAGGGGATATATGTTTGCTGCCCGCGAGCACCATGTTCCCCCGGTAACTACAGAAACCAAAGAGTGACTCACGTGACCGCCACTTGCCTTCAGATTTCATACCACAGAACAATGAGAAATTGCATGCAGAAATTCAAGCAAATTATTGATAGCAACGTCGTGTTAATGATGATGACATGCTGTTTCATGAGGGAGGGAGGAAGCCGGAGTACCCGGAGAGAACCCACGAGCATGCGAACTCCACATAGAAAGACCCCGGGAGCCGAAGAGTCGACCCTGCGACCTTCTTGCTATGAGGTAACGGTGCTAACCGCCACACCACCATGTTGCCCGAGAATTAAGCTGCAAAGTAAAAATAACATAAAAAAAATATGTTTCATATATTTCTTGAAGCTGGAATGTATGGGTAGAATTCCACAGGATTTGGTCCACAGGTCCTTTTGCTAGCAGCCATTTGGAAGTTGCAGGTGTCTTTAAACTCAAGTCAAAACCAGAGTTGTCATGTTCGCGAACGAACCGAATCGACTGACTGGCTCTTTAACACCAACGATGGGAACCCAGTCGCGCTTGCAAGCCTCTCTTTTTTTTCCCCTTCTTTTTCTTTCGCTGTTTCCACACACATGCACACACAAGCTCCTCCTTTGTGACTCCGCTGAGTGTTGCATGAATAAGCCGGCGTAGCTTTATTAACACACACATACTTTTACAAAGGATAAATCCAAAATAGTGACCTCTCTGTCAAAGCAGAGGGATATGGGATATGGAGGGTTTACATATCCACATGCATGGAGGCTGGAGCCCTGGGGAACACCATATGGAATGAGCAAGTTTTATAAAGGAGGCTGACCTGCAGTGGATGCAGATAGGAATGTCATCATGGGACTGATAGGAGCGCATCTCATGCAACATGTCCAGAATGGGAGGGATGGAGTCTGGTACTCCGTGATCCGGCCAGTTAACATAGTGCAGCTGTTTCAACGTTCGGCTCAACTGGAAAAATTGAAAGCAACGTAGAAAATGACAATGGAATCATTTTTTTCAGCCCACATTTAAAGAATATACCAGATCAAGACAAATGCTTTGTTTTCAGCTTTTCTTTTCTTTTTTTTTTGTTTTGGTTCCTGTATGTGTTATTGTGGAAATTGTGAAGACATCTAAAATGAATTTTGATGAACATAAAAGCAGATACTATGTCAAATTAAGCAAATATAACACCGGCCTCTGGCTTTGTAGCTGCCGACAGAAAATGGCAGATAATCTCCTGCTTGTGTAGAGAGGATTATTCCAACAGTTATTCTCACAGACTGGGTAGAATTATGACTTACATTATGATTTGTCACCCTTAACGTCCTTGTCAGATAGTCACCTTTATTTTCTTCAGAATCCTGTACAGAACAGCCAGGGGAGCATCATTAACCCAAGTACTTATTTTTGCCATGCAAAAATTGATGTGAATTTCTTCTGCACTGTATTATTCATAACAACAGCATATAATGTACTGTATGTGTGTGTGTGTGTGTGTGTGTGTGTGTGTGTGTGTGTGTGTGTGTGTGTGTGTGTGTGTGTGTGTGTGTGTGTGTAACAGAACCATGGCGAATCTGAAGTAAAAGATAACACTCACACAGTAAACGGTAAAGGGCTCACAAACAAATGAGCCCTCCTCCGTCTGTGGCCAATAGCGCTCGCACTTTCTCTGAAAAGAAAGTTACACAACAAAAATGTCCTTCATCTTCACATCAGGCCACAAGACGCCGGCGAGAGTGTTTGTAAAACCCACAAGCTCATATAGACAAGCACTAATACTAGACCAGCAGTGGAAAAACAGTTGTAGTGTTGAGAGAGAGAGAGAGAGAAAAAAAAAAGATGTTACCTTTCCCATTTCAAATTCTCGACAGGCCATCACCACAACCTGGAGTCAGACAAGACAAGCTCAGTGTCGTACGATTTAACATGAAGACCAGCCGCAGTTGGGGGAGGAGGTCAAAGCACCGATGCTGCTGAGAGACCAATATGACCAAAATCCTCCGGACGGTGAACGTTTCATACCTGTACGTTGTACTCCCAGAGCATCCTCAAGAAATCTAGTACTGTGTGGGGAAGAGGACCCTGAGTAGCGATGTAAGCCCGGGACCCGTTCACTCCCTTCACAAAAAAAAAAACAAACAAACAAAAAAAAAAAAACCAATTAACGAACAAAAAACAATGTACAATCCAGAGACAAACTGTGCCATTTTTGCACAATCCATTGGGTACAACCGGTATATCTAAACATTTTAGATTAGATTCCATTTTGTCACTGCACAAGTACAGGGCAGTGAAATGCAGTCAGCCTCTAACCAGAAGTGCAAAAGAGTAGTACAGGATATTATTAATAACAGCATTAAATTACTTTGAAGAACTATGGCTTTGAGTTAGTGAGTTTACCTTTATGAAACTGGCGTTGATGTAGTCCGTGTCATTTTCAGAGGTCACGACAGTGAGAGTCACCCTGCTATGGTCAACTGGAGGACAAATATGTACAAGTGTCTACAAACCCAGGTGTCGATACTTCTGGTCATAGATATCCACATTGTCAAGCGATAATAGATATTAGAGAATGTAGTCTAACACCAAAATGACTGAACTATGGTCTGTCAGCATGATTGATCACATCCTCATATCATTAGGTCATCATACACATAAAAACTTACTCAGGAACATTTTGTAGGGCTTGGATTTTCCGATCAAGATTGCCTGATATGTTTTAGCTCTTATCTTTTAGTGATGAATGATGTCTTACGTGTATCATTTATAGAGCGGTGCAAAAAAAAAAAGAAAAAAAAAAAGAGAATTTTTCTCAACTCTTACAGGGAACAATGTCCTTGTATCGGTTCTTCTTGATGTTTTCCTGACGTTCCGCCGTTTTGCTGGGGAAGGTCCGATCATTGCGATACTTAGTTGACTGGTTTTTCAACCTCTGAAAAACATAAAGGGAACTGAATCCTACTTTGTAACGTGCAGCAACAGAATTCCTCACAGCTGTATGAACGTTGGAGGACTTCTTCGCTCACTGCGCAGCGCGCTCAGAAAAGGAGTGGCTTTTCAAAAAGGTTCAAACTTTAGATTTTTTGCTTTTTTTTTATTTTTATTTTTTTTACATCAGCTAGTGCAGGGTCGGTTCCAAATAGAGCTGTCAGAAAAGCGCTTCTTGCGATGTCTGTGAGAGAGGACTGTGATTTGTCGTGGAATGAAAGCCCTTCTTGAAGCAATACTGACAGGAAAGACGCGGAAGGGGAGAAAGTGAAATCGGCTGGAGCAGCTCGCCATGCAGAGTTCACAGGGAGCCACAAAACGCAGCTTAGGTGATTGTGAGCAAGGTGTTGAAGCTGCAGGCCGTTTCCCGGGTAAACCGTGCTTGGCGAGGTGGTGACACGCGGTTTTCATCCCATCCCCGACTGCTACAGAGCACCAGCTCACCAATACATTCAAAGTTTGTTCGCGTCAAACACGTCGCGTGGTCCCTTCACAACAAATTCGACACTGCACTCACTCGAGTCCACGGCGACCCATTCGGCCAATTTAACTTAGGTCAGATCAGCGCTTCTAGAAATGTGCGAGAGACATACAAGACTGGCAGACCTCATTGTATTCATCTATTGATACCTCATTAATAATTTCTTCTCCTGAGGCTGCACGTTTGCCTGCAAATGTATCCCTCCGAACCTGAACAAAATCTAATCTTTTAGGTTTGTCCACCTTCTCTGGTAAAAGTGACCCTCCAAAAGCACTGAAGATAAGAAATAGTCACTATTTCGGGGATCTGATCTCAAAAACCTCTATTTTCCATCTCTGGCCAGAGTAGCTGAGGCTATTTGTAAATCGATGCAGGCCATTTTCTTTTCTACTATATGCTATATGCCACCATACATCTATCACAGCCTGTTCGTCATGGTGAAGGAGCTATGATGTCATACGCTGTTTTTCTGTCACGACGGTATGACATCATCAAGGCAATTCAGCTCTTCAACAGCTATTTGTAATGAACTTATAGTCCATTCATTCATTTGTGAGATCAAAGTTCATTTTAAAATGTATCCGCGTTGAACACGTCACATGTCCGAATCGCGCCGTATTCCAAAATGCACTCGCTCGAGTCCCCACCGACCCGCTCTCCAAACTTGATGCAAGTCTGATGAGCGGCTCACCAGACAGATTCCTCGATTTTATAGATTGTAACGACTGTAAACGGGAGGGGTGCAAAGATCACGACACAAGCCAAAAAAACCGCAAAGTGATGTAATTAGTTCGCCGAGCAAGCAGTCCAGGCACGGGGCCGGCAAAGCCCATATGTACGAAGCCTGAAGTAATGTCTAACATGGGGAGCTCATGGCAGGCAGAATTAGACGTGGCCAGCTGCCACACATGAAAAGTTAGTATGTGATTCAGCCACAGATGACCAGGGTTCATGAGTCATTTGGCTAAAAAAAAAAAAAAGAAAAAAAAAAAAAAAACGACATGATGGCTCACAAACAGCGAGGATTTCCAGGCAGAATTTACTGGTTGGAAGGTCTGACACTGAAATTAAAGTCATGGCACATCGACGCTTCCAGGATTTGTACAGACACTGGCCTTTTTGTTCAGCTGCTCGTTCTCACAGTTCCCAACGTCTGTTAAAAAGTTTGCAGCCGATCTGAACCACAAAGACCACAGAGTGCTTTTTGTTCTGAGAGGAAGTGATGCAATAGAGCCCCCCCTTCCTCCTCTTGAGTGGTCGGGGCTTGTAGCGGCATGACAGCAGGAGGGCAGCATCTGAAGCGCTCACTGCTGTCCTCGGGCACTTGCATGTCACTCATCACCATAGCAACAACCCACAGTTGATGAAACCATCCAGTGGCACTTTCGAGTTTTTTCGAGTGGGTACGCACATTTGGTCTGTATGTGCAAACGTGCAGCGCATCCACACTTGTGATTGATTGAGTGGTCTGTTAAAAGGCTTATCGTGGAAATGCGTGACGTGCTGCCAGTGACCCGGGCGGGTGCAAAGAGGAAGCACAGATGTGGCTTTACACAGAGGTTGCATGTTACTTCCCTCAACATGTCTTTTGTAAAAAAAAAAAAAAACATTATTGATATATCGGCTCATTTT
>CAAKHG010049592.1:45739-62082 GCA_901007715.1 Dactylopterus volitans | reverse complement strand
ACACACATACACACACACACACACACACGCACACACACACAAACTGGAGTCGGGTCGGGCCAGGCCAGGCCTGATGTTTTGTGTGTTAGTTTGTTTTTTGGTCCTGATCAAAGCTCTAATCGTACTTTTCTTGAGACATTCTTCCGTCTTTCTGTCTGGGGCAGAGCTATTCAAATGCAATGCACAATTATGCGTATATAGGCGTCATAAGAATCAAACATTTCGGACAACATCTAGAAACATGCATTTAAGTCGCACAAAACTGGGAACCTTTTGGAGGCCTGAATATGTCTTTTAGTTATAGCACCAGGCCAGTATTGATTTAAAAAAAAAAAGAAAAAAAAGAAGAATCTTTTGAAATTGTATTGGCGATTGAAGGCCAAAGTCCACATGCATTAACAAACCCTTCATGTCTTTAGTCAACACTGTTGTGACCTGGTGATTTCTGCGAGCCGATCAACTGCTCTCAGAAACCTCACAATACACTTCATATGAATCTGAATTACCATTTCACCCCCGAAGCAACAATCACACAAATCACAGAGGGCCTTTCCTGCACAGTGTGTTTAACACACATTAGAGTGTGTGTATGGAGGGTGGGGGTATGTGGGTTTTTTTTTTTTTTTTGTGCTATTAATAGATGGTGAGTGGTGTGTGTTTGTGGGAGTCTTTGAGCTTTCGTAGCTTCTTGTCTGCCTTGCGTGGTTATGCATACGCATTCATGTTGACTAGTCATTATTGGATTACAGCTCTCGGAAAGGCTCTGACAATGAGACTCCAAAAGATGAAGAGGGAATAGCGCTCTCGGTAAGAGGAGGAGCCACCAAGCACACAAATTTATTCCTGGACATGAACACATAAGTGACCAGTGGGAGTGTGTTACAACCTATAAGCCCCCTCTCCCCCACCCCCTTCAATGTTTACATTGCTTATTGTTAAGGTTGAAGATATCTCTTTTTTTGTGTCCCATATTATACAGAACAGTTAACTAACCCCTTGGACAAGTGCCTGCACTACCTCATAAAACCCTTCACATTTTATCTGTTCCTCTCTCACAGGGCTGCTGATGTTTTGGGTTATTTTTTCTTTTGTTTTTTTCTTTTACAGTTTTACAGGTTATCTTTAAAAAAAAAAAAAAAAAAAGTAATTTGGATTATTTTCCTGTGTTTACAGTAAGCACCGCAGTCCTCTGGGTTAAACACTTCTGCCTGTAAAAACTGCTGGTTGAGAAGAGGAATGTCCCCCGGATCAGCTCTTGAATGTGCTTTTTAACTGCGGATGGCCAATTCCGCAAATGAAGCTAAAACCTTCACTTATGCTTTGAGTGGCTCGAATGATTAGCTGGCAGTGGTTCACACATTTAATGGGCAGTAACATGTCATCCTGTTACCTGTAATTCAGTTCAGCGATGTCCAGGATGTCTTCCTCGACCTTTTTCTGCCACCTCAGCGGGTTTTTCTTGTCTCTCAGAGAAGCTTAAACATAGTCAAACACGCTAATCTTCATCGAAGCGGAGGCCCACCTGCCTGTGTATGAATGCTGCACTCTAAACGCACCTTAGCTGGCCAAAATCATTAAGAATGCACCATAAATGTAGCCGCTGATACACGTTTTTTTTTTTTCTTCTGACCTTCAGAAATGTGTGTGTGATGCTTGTGTCTTACAGATTTCATTTCAATAATTGTCGTCTCAAATCGGCTATGTAAATCCCACGGAAAGTGCCAGATCATACAAGTTATGGTAGATTTGCTTTAACGCAACAATTCCAAGTGTTTCAGCTTGTGTGTTTTTTCTCAGCGATTTTATGTAAACCATCTGTTAACCGTCAGTTGAAGCCTGTCTTAGGTTAACGTTAAATTTTTTTTGGCCTTGCAGCTTCGGTTGATTCTTCTGAATTATTCATTTTGTGTACATGAGTTATCTAGAACATTGATCTAATTTTTAATGTTTGGAAATACACAATAACAATACTTCCCAAGTGTTATGGCAGCATTGTTTGCGGTGAACGAGGTATCAAGGTTGTGATCTTAAAAAAAAAAAATATTGCACTTGCTTTGCTCTTTTTTTTTAATTTATTATAATATCTGAATGAGTGTTTTTGTAGTTTTTCTGATGGCAGTCATGGATTGATTTTTCATTGGCATTATCTTTTTGTAATTGAAACACGACATAAAACGATAATGGACACTTAAACACTTAATCTTGTGTTCTGCTTGTATGTGGTGCACGCACAGACACACACACACACACACGAGACAAGCTTTTGCGGTTCATTATGTCCGACAGATGCAGAATACTGAAAAATGGATGTAACTCAAGCACACAGCATACAGTTCTGCTGCTACGCACGTTCAGCTGTTCCATATGTTTTGCATATTGCCCATTTTCTTGTGCAGTGAATCAGAAATGGGCTTTTTTTTTATTTTTATAGCACCATCTAGACAAATGAATCACATGGCCATCGAAATAATTTAAAAAGACCGATCGTGAAAAAAAACGAAGCATAAAAGGCCATCTTAAAGTCATCTGTTCATCTTAAAGTAGAGAAGAATCTAGTTTCAATAGAATTAGAGACGAGCGTTACTGCTAACATGGAGTCATCATATGCAGTGTAATGCTGCATACGGCTGTGGTTATTTTGTGAATACAGCTGGACTCTAATCCCAATTACACACAGCAACACAATAAATTATTTGTTTCATTCACATTGTGTTTGTGTAAAAGTATTTTTGTATGAATTACCAGGTTATCAAGCCAGGCATCACTGTAGCTCCTAAATATTTGAAGTGTAACAAAAATTAAAATAATGCTGAAATAAAAAAAACAGCAGCTTCTGAACAGTGGTTAAAAACAAACTCAGTACAGACTAAACCTTGTACTGTCATGATTTATGTTACACTGCCACCTTGTGGACTCCGGAAGACACTCAAACAACCCCTTGTGAATATAGCAAATATCCACTGGTGGAATTTCTCCTTTCACACAAATGCTGCACTGTACCCAACTGCACTTTGTAGTATTTTATTTTCAATTACTATTTACATTTTACAAATGAATACTGGAGTTCATTACATGAAATTTGTTTTTACAAATACACTGATTATGCACTGCTGTGGATGATATAGTCATTTTTTTCACAATTGGCTAACATCTGTATTTTAAAACTGATTACAGATAAATGCAATAACAACAACAGGTTAATAATCATAGTGAAATGTTTTTTTTTTGTGGTTGTTTCTTTGTTTTATATTGTGGTATTGCCACTATACCTTGACCAAATGATCTGCATCTTTCTTACTCCTTACAAATATCTAACCTCATGATAAACACGCCTGGCTGGATGCTTACTACTATTTCTGCGACTGAAAGTGATTTCAGCTTCAATATTTCACTGCAATCAATCCACGGTCATTAAGAATCGGCTGCATGGCTCCTTCGTGAGATGACTTATGTCCTTCACCGTAACCGATTTCAAATGGTGCTAGAAAACGGAAGCAGACTCTGAACACCAAAAGAAATCGGTCAACCTTGTAAAGAGGACAAAGGACTTGAGGTGTCAAAAGTGTGCCGGTGGCTTGCGGTGCCGGTGGCTTCCGGTGGCGGTTGCTTGCCGTTTGGTCATCGCTGCTGTCTGGAACACACTCCCCACCCCAAGAACACTGATTTCAAATGGTGCTAGATAGATGACAATACTCTAAGCCACCATCTGAAACCAGCTTCCAAGGAGGGCACTTCTGGACCAAAGAAAAAAAAAAAAGAAGCCATCCGTTTGTGGTGTCAAAATCTAGAAAATAGAACATGTAATTAATACGCACAAAAACTTTGAAACCGGAATGAAGACAAAGTGTCTCTGTGTTGTGATGAATGTGGTGCGAGCAGCACTTTTCTCTGAGAGAACAAAAGAGAAGCTGCAACACGACAGCAGATGCACAGCTTGATATTCGCCTAGAAAAATGCTGGAAGACGTGCAACAGGTTTTTTGTTGGAATACGCTCATTACTGGAATGAACATTTTCAGAAGGAAGAAACATTCGGTGTGGAATAAACTGATATTGTCGACCCCTTTGTCAAGCTAAGACTGGCACTCAGAAGCAGCCACTGAGTAATAGCAATACAAAGTCTCAAATATACATTATGCATTATGCCAAATGCCCTCACTACGAAGATCTGCATTAAGAGGCCTTCCCATGTCCCCATGTTCCAACACAATAACTGAAGTATTTAATTATCCCTCATTGGTCTCCGTTAATGAGTGTCGTTAAATAAGGAACGGGCATAGTGAGCTTTCAATTGTGCCGTCTGTCTCTGCCTTGTTCTTAATGGTGCAAAGATGATGCTGCAGGGGACAGCATCTTGGGAGACGGTAGGGGACCTCAAACCTAATGCATTCTGGGATGGTCGGGGCTTCCCTGAACCAAGAGAAGTTTCGCCGACATGGGCAAAGGCCAGATAGCAGAGAAGAGAGAGGCAGATAAGGGGGGGATGAAGATAGGAAACGACACAGAAAACACCGGAACACACGTCTCGCTCTCTCTCTCTTTCTTGCCTTAATCCATGACACGCTCACGTGACCGCTCTGATACTCGACCCGAGCGTTGTGGATCGATGTGCAGAAGGCCAAACCAGAAACACAGAAACACAAGACGCTGCCCCTGCATTGCCTCAACACACAACCTCACCTGCGACTCTGTGCACTCGACCGCGACGACGCTCCTCCACGTTTCTGAGCACGAGGGGGATGAAGAGCGGGGTTGCTGTCCTGCCGCTACAATGGTAAAACAAAAGGAAGTGGAAGTCAATCGCTGGCAATGAGAGCCATGACGCAGATGCGCAGCTACAATACGCAGGGAGGGTGGGGCGAGGGCAGGTAGCCGCCAGCTCGCTGAATTGTTGCCAAGTGCTCCAGCAAAGTACAAAAATACCGAACTGTTTCTAAAATCCATTCCCCCCCCCCTCATTCTTCTGTTTTTAGTCTGACATGCACGTAAAAGGACCATGTGAAAATTCCTCGACCCTCTCGGAACACACACACACGCACGCTCACGCATGCGCGCATTCTGGATTCACTTCTCATAGTTTACAATGACAAAACAAAGAGAACTGGTCTTGACAGCGATTAAAGCCAAACTCGAGGAGGCCACACTTCGAAAAGCATGCGATTCACTTTGATTTTCACAATAAGAGGAAGGACGAAAATCTCCACAACCCTCGCGAGGCCTTATCAGGCATCAGATGGACCAGGCAAGCCCCCTCGCCCCCCGCCTCCCACCTTTGTGCATGTTGGCGGGTGTGTGAGACTAGCTGTGTGTTTCTGTGTGTGCGCGTGTGTTTACGCGGTAGCCACAGTGACGGATCAGATCGGGGCCTGTAACTGTATGTCCGTAGGTGTCCGGTTCCGTCGGCTGGCCGGCTCTACCCAACCACCTCAGTCTTCGCTTTTGGGTTGTTTGTTGCTTGTGTGCCACTGGACCTGTTGTGTAATGCTTATAAAAGATTTAAAGGGACAGCGGGCCTTCAGAGATTGGCCAATGACAGAATCGGAGTGGAACTGTGACACACCCGAGGGAAACCCATGAGGGCGAATATCTGTCTGTACGCCTCTATTATTGTACGTGTTTCTGCTGCTTTTCCTACCGCTTTTGTAATTTACTTTCATCTATTCGACGTAAATGGCTTCTGTTTTTGCAATCTCCTTTGCTGCAGTAACTTGCAAATTTCTCCACTTCGAGACGAATAAAGGATTATCTTACGTTGCATCTTATCTTACAGAGAAATAGGGATGTAACACAATCAAATGGTAAATCACTCTTCAACGCCAGACACTGGGATACAAAATGCTATCCGGTTAAATACGATTTATTTTTGTGGAAACGCATTCATTACAGACGAACCGTCTACTCAGGGAGGCGGGAGCGGAGTACTGCTGTGTCATGATTGTGTTGATGTGTAGCCGACACCTACACAGACTCACACAGACTAACTGTAGTGTAGGAAGTCACCCACCAAGCCTGCCTCCACCCCCGCAGAGGTGAGGATGAGTACCAGGTTCAGCACTCATGCTACGCATCATCTTCTTCCACATAAATAAGCGACGACAACATACACTAAGTTATACCATCAGCACATTACGCAGACGGCGCGAGGGAGAGGCTGGCTGGGGAAGCAGGAGCTGCAATGCAGCCCATGAGCAGCCACACACACGCACTTTCAATCACCTCGGTGATGTGGCGTCTTTCGGACATTAAACTTCCAGTCAGGAGACCAAAAGGACCTCCTTTGTCTTGTGATTTCATGCCTTCACGTGGTCGCTGCCACTCTCAACACATGCATCAGATGATGGCATTTCATGAAGGGGCCATTCGCCTCCGCCATGAGCAGAAATGCGTTGTTCAGCTTTACAGCCGCTATGGTCTTCTATAGCTTCCTACGACCATTTAATAATTCCGATTCACTGCTTGTGTAAAGTACAGGGGTCTTTGGGGGGAAATCACAGCGGATCTGCTGAGCAACGGGAAAATGTGTTTCCGGGCAGGTGTATAATTCTGTACAATACGTGGAGGACACCTTATACAACAACAACAAAAGCCCCCAAAAACAAACATTTACTTGGGCTTGAACGGCTGCCTGCCAGTCATGAATTAACGCTTCTCTGGAAATCAATGACGGCTAAAAACAGCAAACTGGACAGAGACGCACTCCATTCCAGGAAACATCCCAGGAAAAATCAAAACAAACGCAACATGTGCAAAACAATGTGTTGACGAGGCCTGAGAAATCAGTGAGAATCGGCGCCGGTTAGATGATGAGTGCGTGACGCACACACACACTCCTCAAATGCTGTTGTACACCTGGAAAGGCATGCACAGACAAACAAACACAGTCAAGATTCCCTCTTCAAATGATCTCTTAGCAGTTTAGCATTGCTCCAAACTCATACAAACAAGCTGAATAATATATGAATAGGCCAGGCTATACAATCATTTATGGAAATCGATGTGCCCACAGAGGAGTGCAAAACCTTTGTATAAAAGAACAAGTGCTTTTCGACCAATCAGACGCTGAACTCCAGCTGTGAGCTCGAAGTAAGCCAATAAAGCACTGCTGTGCGGCTTGTGAAGCCAGGGGGAGCTCCTCCCATCCAATGAAAAGCCAGTTTAGCATGATGGCCTGCGATGCAGCAGCTCTCGGAGTCCAGTGAATTTGAACTGGAGCGAAGCCAAAGCAGAGTCACCACGAGAGCAAGGTAAACAGCTCCTCTGCCTGTCTCCGCTCCCTCTCCGGATCCCCCGAGCCTCCACGTTCAGCCCGCCCCGCCGCCCCCGCGGCTCGGTCTCTCCAGGAGAGAGAGAGAGAGGGAATAGATTGATTAACAGATGGGGAGAAAGAGAGGAGAGAGAGAGAGAGAGAGAGAGAGAGAGAGAGAGAAGGAATGAGTGAGATACAATCTGTGCACCAGTTGAGGTGAAGTCCAACCCAGAAACAACTGCGTCACCCTTGCTGCCTCTCCTAACTACGCAGACACAAATGTATCTTGGGAGGGATTTTACCAAATCCCCAGCAGCCGTGGAGGGTGAAAACACATCACATGACAAAACTGCCACCAGCCACACACGCGCACGCACGCTGAGCTGAAGTGTTAACTGACTGCACGATCTGTGATCCGACTGTGACATACAGCTAACCATCAGCCTCTGCCCTCAAACGTGTCTCCCGCCTTATCCCTTCCTCCAACTCCATCAAGAGTTCACCATGACAAGTAGGCCGGCAGTCCGGGACCGGATACACAGATCCGTACGGAACGCCGCTTAAAAAAAAAACGCCATCCTCTTTGCTGGATTCCACACCAAACTTGTTAATTCCGAAGGCTGCTGTGATATCTACCTGCCTCCGTCTGTGCTCACTCCGATATGATGGTGTATTAAACATATAATGCCGTTTCGTAAGAGGTCAGGCGGCACCATGCATGACTGTTTTCACCTATTTTCACCAACGTGATCATCCGTATTCCTTGAGATGATCGTGGCAAAAAAAAAAGAAAAAAAAAAGAGAAGGAAGCTGTATTTTGATATCGTGATCAACAAAACAATCCTGACTGGGCACTGCTGTGATATTAAGAACCTTCCAGAATATTCGTTTGTTAACCCCTTGGTCGCATCTCTATACCGAACACGCACACACACACCTCAGCATTCTATCAAAACAAGACCTCGAGAAACTGTGTCACATCTTCAGCATCCATGTTGACACCAGCTCACAGGAACTACACTGCACAAAAGGCACACACGCGCGCGCGCGCTCACAAACACACACAGACACACACACACACACGCAGGCACATATAGTAGCGACAGGCAGAGCAGATCAAAACTACCAAGGAGGAAGAAGAGGAGGAGGAGGAGGCTGTCCGTAACCACTGTGTCCACTTCAGGTGGAAAACTCGATGACTGTGGGCTTCTGTTTCTCCCGACATGAAAAAGTGACGTAGCAACTAATCCAAAATCTCTCTTCTCTCTCTCTTTCCAACTTGCTCTCCCTCCCTCCCTGTATCTCTCTCCCTCTCTCGCCCTCTCGCTCTCCCTCTCGCGCTTTCTGCTTGCCTTTCAGACACACGCACTCTTTATTTTCATCTTGTTGCAACGGCAGAACTGCTGTTACACTGCTACTTCGAAATAACACAGAGGCACACAAACAAGCGCCGACCCCACAGAGATGCGTATATATGCGTGCGGGTGCACGGCCGGAGCGTGCACGTGCACGCATGATCACACTATTCCTCTTCCTGAGTGTGACGCAGCACTTAATTCTCTGTGCCTTTATACCACCGTGGTGGCTACATGATGTAGCTTCTTGATCTAGCTGAGCCAGACACGAGCTCGCTAGGCAAAAAGAGCACGGGCAGACTGCAGTTAAAGGGACCCTACCACCGTGGGTCCCTGTCCCCCCCACTCTGTGACGCTGCTGTGTTCCCATTCCACCCCCACCCCCCCCCCACATGTCCCCTTTTAACTGGATCTCTCTCGCTCTTTGCTGCCTTCCTCTCTGGCGCTCTCCTCTCGTTTGGAGACACACTCTGGCTGGTCTGTCTGTGAGGCTGAGCTGACTGAGCTTCCTCGATCACCTGACAACCCACTGGTTTTAAAGGCACATCGCCGGCTTGTGTAGCAGTTGCATAAGAACTCGGATGGTATTTTGGCCTTAATCAAATACTGTATAACATGGGACTCTGCTCATCGGTGTGTCTGTGTAAACGCAGATATTTATGCCTCTCGTGCTTTCGGGATTTCCTCTGTACCATCATTATGCTGTTTGACTCAATGATTTATGACACTGAATGCATGCTCTGACCATCACAGCACACTAAATTTCCTTCCTTTTTCAACTGCCCATGCCTCCTAACGAAGGTCTGCCCGACAGCCAGTCACACAATTTATCCTCGGTGTCTACTCAGTAGATTATCGTTATCCCACCGATCATGAATCTTGTAAAAAAATAACAGATTAAAAGAAAAAAAGACTGTGCAATGATACATGTTGTAATGTTAGTGAAATGTGTTGATATGCAGTTGCATCCATAAGTTATATAATAAATACTAAACAGTCCCAAAATTCTCTTAAACGAGCATATCTTAAGGATTCTAGCTCATTGTTCACATACCTTGCATGAGATGTGCTGTATTTCTGATGCAATTGGAGCTGTGGGTAGAAAAAGAGGAAAAACTCTTTAGAGCGCAGTGTAAGCAAGCGATGTACCAAAGATCAACAATGCTTTAAAAAAAAAATCATTCAACTAATTGTGGTATTAAAGAAGTGTGACTCAACAGCAGCTTCAGGAACATTTTCTGCTCTGCTCCGGCATGCTGTGGCTTGACGAAATAGAGACATAATCATTACATGCACAACCGAAATCAGGGAACGAACAATGAAGAAGTGGTAAATGTTTTCATACCTTCAAAAGCTGGTCCAATTGGGCAGTTTGCGTTTGTGGTTACAACTGCGGCAATGCTCGCCGTGTCGAGAGCGACCAGAGCGACGTAGGTTCAGTCTCTTTTATGAGCTAATCTGCTCTAAACAAGGATGTGCCTTTTAAATGCTTTACTGCCTTTATATGCTAAAATGAAATGGAATCTGTCTCATTTTTTTTTTTTTTTTTTTTACAAAGGAAAAACAGATTTTATCACGGTGGTACAGAACAATAAGCCCAGTCAACAAGTGCCTTGGTAAATAAATAATTCTAGAATTATTCATATATCAACCTGACCCTGACAGTATTTCCATGGAGAATAATATTTGTTCCACACATCAGAACTGGTAAGAGTTGGACTGGAGGAAACAGTATTATTGACTGTGGTCTCACCTAGATCTTGGGAGGTTTGACATCAGATACGATGCATTTCAAAGGCGTGGTTGTGCTGTTAAGGAACAAACAATCGGCCCATTTTGGTGCCATTTTCCATGATCCTCCAGTTACAAGCTGTGATTTTTATCTGGCATTTAATGTGTCTCCCCCAAAGCGCTTATATCTCGTGATGTGCCCCCTCCCCCACGCCCCGCACGGAGTCCACAGCTTCGCCTGAACATGGACGGAGAGCGGAGTTCGTCGGTGAAAGGAGCGGCCGTCGGGCCTCCAGCCGTATGGGAAATGTGAGGGATCTGAGGGATCAAAGCTTGTTTGCTCGGAGGAGACTGGGAGGATGCCGACGGCATCGATCCGAGGATTCATGGTCTATCTGCTCCGCCGGGATGCGCGCACGTCTCACGCGGAGACGATCGCAGTTGCATATGTATGCCCGCTCGGGCACTTGGCGGCGAATGGCGCTGCCTCTCCTCACGCTGAATCTCTGCAAGTGAGAACAGATAAAAGCATTAACATTCAAGTTGACGTGTCGTGCCACTGACGCATTCTGTGGGCACCCTAATGCGATTAAGTATCCCCGTTATAACCAAACCCAATCATCAAACATATTCCAGGGGCTGCTGCGAGAGTCCTGCTTCTCTCAGCCTCCCATGAGAGCAGAAAGTTTGGCCGGTGTGTGATTTGTGTGGATGTTTTTTTGCAAAGACACGCCACACAGCTTTGAAGACGCATCCAAGTCCTTCCTGTCTGCTATTTAGGCTCTTCATCCAGTGGGCAGTGTGTTAATTTTAGCCATGTCATCTATCAGCCACGCCTGCTCCACTTCCTAAACCTTAATCTCCGTCTTGGAGAGGTGCCCAGTCCGCTCCATTGATATTGTTTTTGGCCTTATTGGGGACAACAGATCTCATACTGTACACGGTGCACCCTGATCCTACAGCTGCATATCAATTCATAGTTATAATAAGCATCTTTGGGGCACCAAAAGAGGTTTTAGCGGTGGACGGCACTTTCGCTGAGATTCAACCGGGTTCCGCGATTATGACGCAAAACTCTGGAGAGCGTCACCCTCGGCAGCTCCTGGGAAACACAGCCAGTATTTCAAGGCACGTCAAACGCGCTGGCGCAACGGATTCACACGTTTCCCCTCGGCTCAGCACTTTCTGGCAAGTCGGAGGAAATTAAAAAAAAAAAAAAAAAAAACAGAAAAGATGTGACGCCTTTGCCGCACCGTTTCGAAGTGCGCGTTTCAGTCGCACGTCTGGCCACTGACCTCCGGCTGCACCTCGTCCTCACAACTGTTGATCTACGAGACAGGTGGCTTCCACCCGTCAACAGTGACTGATGTATAAACACGCGCCCTGACTGTCTCTGCTTACCTTGTGGGGCGACGGAAGCAAAGCGCCGCATCTGCGAAAAGAGAGACAGTAATAATTATCTAGGTTAGAGGATTTAAATCACTTAAGAAAAAAAAAAAGCTTAACTCTGTTGTTTTGTCGCTGTTACCTAATATATCATTATGCAATGCATCCATTCACATGGGGGCCTTTTATATCCCAAATTGAGCAACAGCCCCTCTTGTCTGTGACTGATGTTGTCAGCAAATCAAGTTCTAGTGACTGCAAATCACTTTTGGCCTCTGGCACCATAAGACGTCATGCCATTTCCTGCAGAGCACAACAGATTGGATGTGCCCCCCCCCACACTCCCCTTTTATCGTCAGCAGTTATTAGGCACAGAATGAATGAAAATGCGCGTTTGCTGGCCTTCATTCACATGTGGAAACAGCTGGGTCATCCTCCACGCCACGACGTTGCATCAGTGCTTCCCAATAACCCCCCCCCCCCCCAAAAAAAATTAAATAAATAAATAATTTGGCTCGTTTCAAGAACATTGTGTCTCAAGCTCGGTGCTGTGCACACGCGCAGAAGCGCGCCACCCTGTGCTGAACGCGAGTACTGCTTCCAGGGGGGTTTGTTTACATCAGGAATTAAAAGTGCGTATGACACAGAAACCTCTGGATGGATGGAGTCGCGTCAAGGCCCGAGCGCGGTGGCCGCGGATGGTTAGCACGCAGCCAAAAGGAGCTTTTGCGATAGATAAATATGTTAATATTCCCGTTTAAAGGAACGCAATCGCTGCCAAAGAACACAAAGGGGGGAAAAAACAAGCTTAACAGTTTTAACGCGCGCTCAAACCAGTTACCTTTTGTTTTGAATGAAATTGGCACTAATTTTATTTCCCCCAACACGCGCATTCATCACGATTTATATACAGGGGCTGCGCTCGGAATAACACACACACGCGCGCGCGCGCGCGCGCGCACAGACACACACACAAACACTCTGACAGGTGCAATTGAAGAATAAGACAGAAAAAAAGTAAATCAACTAACATGCGTTTCCATTCCCAAAGAAAGTGGCACGTCATTCAAACAATAACTTCTTTTACAAACACGTCTTTTTTTTTTAAAGAATTATTTCATCCTCTTTTTCTGGAACTTTCATTTCACTCAACGTTGCGCCTGTCACACAAACAACACCAAAGAGCAACTTTCGAGCCGATAAACACAAAATACGCAGAGATAAACAACAACAACAACAACAACAACATCCACGGCTCCAATTAAACCATTACGCAGTGCCGCATGGCTGCACTGACCACTCACTCCGGAGCTAAATTGAAGTGCGCAACATCCTCCTGCAGCAAAGCGCCCAGCACATCCCACCCAGCCCCTCACACACGCACACAGACAAGCATACACGCGCGCACACACACACACTAACACACACACTCTCTCCTCCTCGCCGGCTCCCGAAAACACCCCAAGCCTCAAAAATCTGCGTAGATGTGCTCCTGGAGGAAACAGCTGAGAGCGCATACCTGCCGTATTTCCGGGTAACGCTGGAAACGACGCGGGGGAAACTGCGCATTACATCGCAGCGTCGCTAATCACAGACGCGCGTGGTTTTTTTTAAACCGGCCTTTCTTCTTTTCTATTCTTTTTTTCTTATTCAAATTAAAAAAAACAAAACAAAACAAAAAAACAAGAGGGCAGGCCCATGCAGTCGTCAAGAGTTCCACATCAAACGAAGCGTGGCGCCATTATACTATTGCGCTGGGTTATGTAACAGAAAAACAAAAAAAACAAAAACAAACCAAATGAAGTAGTATATAGGCTCTCTACCGTCACCGCCCACCAAAGACGCGCTACTTCCATACACTGACGGGGGCAGCAGCCGCGGGATGGAGGCAGCAGCCTGGCTCACTGGCAACAACAACGCGAGACGACACGCCGAGGTCGCGGCTTTTCGCAACGCGCTTCGCCGTCCTGACTGTTACGACACCGGACGCCGCTTCCATAACCTCCCAGCAACCTCGCGGCTACTATCAAATCCTCCGAGGTTCCCTGCCTCCATAAAAAAAAAAAAAGAAGAACCCACACACACACACACACACACCAAAAGCCCCTTCACCCATCGACATTTTCACAGCAACACCGCCAAGCGACGCCCATGAGCACACACCCCCGCTTTCTGATTGGACGCCGCTCCGAGCTGCGTCGTCAGGATCACGTGCTTCTGACGCATGTTTACAAACAGGCCCAGAGAGATGGTCCGCTCACACGAACTTCCGCTTTCAAGCTACGCTTGTGTTTTGGGGGGGTTTGGATTCTTTTTGTTTTGTTTTGTTTTGTTTTTAAAGCCCTCTCCTGCTAAAGAGAGGGCTAAACAAACAGAAGAGTCTGATTTTTTTTTTGATCCGGCGATTCGGAGGCCTGACAGGTTTTTATGTGGGACGTTATGTAGTTTGGGATAATAGGTGGAATAAGCTCACAATTATAGCATGTACTAGTAACTCCTTGAAGAAGGCATCTATACATCCATCTATCTCTTATTTCCACTGGAAATAGGACTAGTACTGAATAGTCTCTCTCTATATATATTTCCTATACTATTCGATATGTTCATGTTTTAGGGTGCAAATGGTGGCTCATAGCACACTGAGAATGACAGAAATACACACAAATATGAGTTAATTATTGACACAGTGAGTGATAACAATACATTTACAAATTCATAATCCGCATAATTCATAATCCTGACCGAGCTCAAAATCAGGTTTGTCCAAGGCCTGAATCTGAACCTTAGGAACAGCCTGCGCATTCACCGGTTGATAGCCTTCCGTGGTGTAGCAGTGCAGGTTGGCATGCCAACACAAACATTTGACTGATTGTGTGCCAGCGTGGAAGCCTGAGAAGCGCGTCATTGTTCCACACCACCTCAAGTCTCGGCATGATACTTTTTCTGGAGCGCCACAAGTGGGCAGTATGTAACAGGGTACAACGTGACCTAAATATCGTCACAGTTATCAAACGCATGCCGGATTCATAAGAAAAGGCAAGACCCGCGCATGCGTCCGGTGGCACGCTCTGCATCACCGGCGATATCATGGCCAAGATATTAAAGCACAGTCATCGTCTATCAAACTTAATGTTATTAGCGCCGCGTGTGATATCCAAGTCCACACCATGTTGAGAGCAAACCCTCATGGGATGCTCGGAACAACCAACATTGAATGTTACCTCAAACAAAACAAAAACAAAAAAAGAATATATATACACATAGAGTTTAGAACAATATGCTCATGGCTGCACTGGAAGTTCCATTATGTTTATGTCTTAAAATGCTAAATCATTTGCTTCCATATTATTGCCAGACGGAATAAATGGGTTTGTGAATATTTGAATGGCCGTTGATGCATCTCGCAGCGTCTCGTGCATCTAGTACTTAGCTCTGGAGGAATTATGCCCCAAAGTGTTTTTTTTACCAAAGATTGGGACTAGACCTCACATAGCCGCAGGCAGAGATGCTCAAAATTCGATGGAAAAGGAGGAGGATGAAATATATTATACTGGTTACAGACAGTATTTGTTGGGTTTAGAAGAACTGAGCACGACATGTTGTGACCTATCCCGAGGGAAGTTTTAATCCGGAGAATCAACATTGGGTTGACCTGTAATCCAGATCGGTGATTAGGTGCATATATTAAAAACTGAGGAGGTCCATAAATAAAACCCTTGGCGTAGGAGTGAGATGTGACATTTAAGTTGCCGTAAAGTAGCAGTTGCTTCAATATTAGCAGTGCGTCAGATGCGCCGGTATAGCATGACAGCGTGGGAGTGAGTCAGCCCGCATCTGAGACTTAATTAATGCCTTATGAAAAAGTCTGTGTTCTTAGACCTGCAAGTCTAAGTCTTGTATTATGTCACTGTTTGACTTTGATGCCTGTGCATGCGACATTTGTGGCACGTGCTTTCTTGGAGAGTTGCTCTTTTTTCCCCTTGTTAAAATGTTATGGGTTTTTTTTCCTGGGCCTTTCTTCATAAGAATCGAGGGAGAGATTGTAGAGCCCTCTGAAGCAATGAAATTTGTGACTCTGGGCTACACAAATAATGCTGACTTGACTTGACTTGACTTTTCATATTCTCTGCTCAAATGCTTGAAACAGATCCAGGTAGCATGCGGCTGATTACCGCTGCAATGCAATTATTGGACAATTTTATCGGAATTGTAACACAGCACATATAAGAGAGGCTTTCTGTTGAACATTAAAACATTAGGTGGGCCAGTAAATCATATTTCTGAAATCATGCAAATGATTTGCTCACAATTTTTGTTTGTTTGCTGTGCGATTTTCATTCTCTCATTTTGCCCTTGCTGAGCTGCAGTGAAGCTACAGTAGGGGGCATCCTAACCCAACGAGCTCACATTGTAACCCCGCTTTCCCCATCATGCATTGCTCTGTTGATGGCCTTGTTTGGATTACGTCAGCGTGGGAGGATGTAAATAGAACGTGGTAGATGTGAACGGTAGATTTCAAATGAACGTTTCAGTCGTATTTCTCAAACTGCAAAGACATCTTTATCATCAGACTTGTGATTCCCAAACTTTTCCATTTACCCCCCCCCCCGTTTGTAGATGATTTTT
>CAAKHG010049592.1:20334-31868 GCA_901007715.1 Dactylopterus volitans | reverse complement strand
ATAAAGTAGAGCACATATGCCCATACGCGTGTGCGTGCGAACACACACACACACACACACACACACACACACACACACACACACACACACACACACACACACACACACCACTTGGCATCAACTCAAATTCTTTGGGCCTCAACACAAATACGTGGAAACATGCATTATACCCCGACTGCATATAAACACAACCTTGGCTTCTCTCCAGGGAGAAGAGGGCCAAGGCTGAACACTATGTAATCTGGGTTCAGATAAATCCTGCTCTTCACTGCTGTCTTTGCTACTCGACTACATCAAGTGGATTTCCCGCTCTGAATGTCCTCCTTGAAACTCACAGGCTGGGTGTTCCAGTTCTTGAAGTGGTATGCAGTATGTAGCAATGCCAGATGTAAAGATGTAAATCATAGGCTAAAGAGCGGCGCTACAGTAATGTGGTGGTGAGTGACAGTTCAAATGCAGTGTGTTTTTTTGCAAATCAGCAGCACTAAGTAATGACAAAGGCAAGGCTAGTTTCGCTGACAGCGCCACTGGCCGCTCACGTATGCAGCATGAAGATTTACAGGATCACAGCAGTTGTTGTTGACATGTTGCAGCTTGTGGTCTGTCGGTCGAGTAAGTTGCACTCCGTGCCTACATGTGCACATGCATGTGTAGCGTCAGGTCCGTCAGTCCGACCCCGTGGATAAGGGGCCAGGAATTTCACAACAGATAGACACATTAAGGAGGGTCATTCACGAAAATGTCAAACCTGCCCTGGCGCATGCGCCGCTCACTGCTTAATACGGTGCGGGACATGTCCGTCTCACTGAAACAGGCACAAACAAACAAGCATAAAACTCTGCAACATTGCACTCATCTCTAGATCTTTAGATGATCGCAGTGGGGAGGATGATTTGGTTATTGCAGATGTTCATGCGTTTAGCGCCATGTCTGAGGCAGCATGCTTGGCGCCCAGACCGCAGAGGAGTCAGGGGAGGGGAAGGAGAGATAAGCAAGGTGTGGGAGGAGGCTGTGTCTTATGATCAATTTACCAAAGTCATTATTAGAGCGCAAATCTTTTATTTTTACATTTGCTTCTGTTTCCCTCCAGGTGACTTTGTTCCCCACAGGGAGAAGCTCTGCAGCCACCGACAAACGAACCTACCGCACACAAGTTTGCTACTTTGTTTTAGCTTTAGCATCCTGCTATTTCTCCAGTGCCCTTCCTTTCATCGAGCCCATGGAGCACCACTTTGGGACGGGCCCTCCCTTCATGAAAACAAAAACTTCTTACATCTGTGATTTTATGATCGTCTGACTGCTCGTGTGTGTTCCGCTGCTGGATATATTACTGATGATGTTGTTCTGGGATTTCAGCAATGGCTGCGGTCAGTATAATGTTATCGTTATCTGCATGCACCAGTGTGCCATCTGCTGCAGGTAATATATAGCCCATTTAAAAACAAAAAAAACAAAAACAAAAAAAACAACCCTGATTTTTAGCACTGGTTTGGACCCTGTGCTGATCTCATTTGGGAATCACGGTAACACACTCAACCAAAAACAGGCATCGGTATACTGCATGAGTGGATGACTGCGCACAAGCCTTTATCAGTCCCCATTATGCTTCAGTTACAAGCTGCTGTAAGCAAACTGATTTTGATACTGTTATCCAAATACTCAAGAGTCGTGCTCAGTCATTCACCATGCCGTTCGTCTGTCAGGGCTTTTCCTGTTCATTCTCTGAGGTCCATGTGCCATTGTGATTGCAATCTTTTTACCCTTCCTGCTGTTCCTCTGCTGGTGTTTGGGGCGTAGGGGTGGTGGGTGTTGGGGAGGGGTGGGGTGCACGGAAATTGCAGTAAAAACAAGCACTGTCACATCTGATTAAACTGGTGCAACCGGAGAGTTTGAGCAGAGGACACCAGCTCCTTACACATGGTGTTTAAGGATGAGGCCTGCTTCCTCTCTTGAGGAGACTGTGGCGGAGGCCTGAGGAGGGAGGAGAGTGGTGCAGCTGCGCTGCAACTCCTTAAGGAGACTTGCCCCTCGCCCGACCCCTCCCCAGTGCACCCCTCTCCCTCTTTAACAAACACACATGTGCTTACTGTCAGACAGCTGCGAAATCTGTGACATCAGGCCTAAAAGGGAGGCTTCAGCTCTAAATCTTTGGACTTGTGTTTGACCTCCACCCAGACCAGAGAGACAACACCTTGTGCGCCACACCCTCGTTACTTGTCCTCTGCTTCCAGATGTCCACAGAAGACAACCCCCGGCCCCTTCCCTCTTTCCCTCTTCATTCCATACTTGGAGAATTGTCACATCAGCTTAGTCAGGAATTTCTTCAGTTGCAGAGACCTTTTTGCACATGTGAAACTTCTGAGGTAAAACCAGAGGAGCACAGGGTGACATCTTCAACTTGTTTCTTTTGTAAACGCAAAGACCCAGAACCCAAAGCTGTAAGTTAGCACATTAACTACGACAACAATTGTTGTTGGAGGTGAGGTTGTGTTTATCAGTGCGCGTTTTTTCTGAGGCAGCTCATGTCTTTCGACCTGCCACAGACGATTGTGCACTTAAGCTTTGCACCCATCCTCAGCCCCTAATACTGTATTATGTCATCTACTCAGAAGGTGATTGGCTGCAGTCCATCAGGACTCTGAGGTGTGCAGGTTGGATTGTAGCTGCCAAGGCCATTATAACCAGAGTTTCTTCCCATCCGACTTGGACAATCTTTGTTTCCATAAAGACCACCACACATAACATTAACATACAGTTTCTACATCTGGCAAGCTACACTGCTAACCTTTCGCACATTCCTACACAAGCCAACCCCCCCCCCCCCAAATAAATTGCACAAATTTTTGGTATTGTAAATCTTTCTGTTTTATTTCTGCCTCAGCGTTTCTTTCTCTATGTTCACTGTATGTGCCAATATACCACGGCACACTCCCATCCATTATTATAGTCACACTGTAGTCCTGTCCAACATGAATGAAATGTAAGCATAGGACTGCATGGAAACACAAGCAAGACAATCCAGCTGTAGAATGCACTGAGAGTGCTCAAAGACAAAATAAAATACAATCCGCTTGACACTAAGACAAATAAATAAATACAGCGAAAAAATCTCAGGAATACTACACTCAGCTCATGAGTGTGAGAACTATTTTTGTTTCTGCAGAGAAGGGCAGAGGGGTGGCAAAAGTTCACCTTCCGCTCAGTCTACACCCCCGGTGTTTTTAAAGCAAACAGAATACCGTTTTGGAGGTGGAAAAAATAAAAGGAATGAACAGCAGGTTATGGAATGTTATCCCTGCACATCCCAGGGACAGGATGTGGCTGTCACAGCACACAGCATCAAGTGACCTCCTCCAACTGCAGAAGTGAACATTCCCTGGACTACAGATAACACACACCAGTTATGGAGTTTAGACACACTCTCCACATGCTTTATCCTTGTTATCACAAGGATAAAGCAGGGACTGTCCCGAGAATTAAACCGCAGTGGCCTCATGGGATGATTTTACCCAAAGGTTGTACATTGATACCTGGGCTGACGCAAAACCAAGCCTGAGCGAAGAAGGTTGAAAGCGAAGAATGAAAAGGTAGCATTGACTGATAGCAGCTACTGGGCAGTGTTTTTATTCAACCCCTAATTTACTCATTAAAATAGTTTCAGCTCAGTAGTGAAACTGAAAACCCGTGTTTCCAAGATAGCCCATCCATTTTGTTGGTGGACTAGAAACTGGAAGCACTAACCGTGTGTTGGGAGGCTGTGGCAGCGAGCTGGTCTGCTCTCTGTGTCAGGACCAGCGCTGGGCTGCAGCAGCAGATGTGCATGGACCGGTTCCAGCTGCTGTTTTCACATGCGTGGGGAGAGGTTGTAAAAAGATGCTGAAACCTATGGCCCTTAACAATCTGGCTCTGATATGGATGTGATTATGGAGCCAACAAGGGAGGAAGACTGAGAAGTGTTTGTAATATTCTGATAAACTTCCACATATGAGTAAACATAGATAACACAGAAGAATCTGCATGGAAATCCAGGCGCCTTTTATATACAAGTTGTCTACATACAAATGTGCAGCACAAATTTGGAACTGAACGCCTTCAAAAGGGCACCAGTTAGTGTTTTCAATTAGGAAGCATGCCTCAATGACATGCATTTGACTGCACATTAATTACCACAAGCAATTTTTCTGGGTGCCAGAAGCTCATTAAAAGGTTTTTATTCTCTGGGGTAAACATAAAGTCAGCCCAGCCTGGTTACGCAACACAAAATATTTGCATTATTTAGTCTTAGTGTTTGGTGTAACGTCCTCATAACCTTGGATCAGTCAGTGCTGAGGCCTCAGCCGGTGTGGAAAAAGTATTGATGACACAAGAAGAGGAGGAGGCTGCCTCCATGTCCTTGGTTTGGATTTCACACAATAATCAGCTCATTAACTCAAGAGAGAGGTGTTTTTGATGTGAGCGCTGATATCTGGAGCAAGCTCAACCTCAATGTCCCGCCAAATTTTCTGGGCTGAAAATTAAGGAGAAAAACAGGGGGTGGGGGGTGGACGCTCCCCTCACCGCCCCCCACCCTCCACCCCGCTGCTCCCTCGCGTTCTTTGCGCTGGTAAAACCCAACAGCTGTAAAATTTCAGCAGGGTGCCAGGGAAGCAAAGAACAATAAGCTCACCAGAACAGCAGTAAACTGGAAGAGGAAGATTAGCATGTTATCGCGACATCTGTTACCCATTAAGGTTGTTTCACCTGGTAAATGTTGTTGCTAGACTCCTTTTTCCTGGATGACCGGTCAGCTTGTGGGGGCCTCTGTTTTGTTTTCATGTCATCAGTCCTTTTTATTTGCTAGAAGTGGCTTCAACTGAAGAGAATTCAGAGAAGATCACTTGTTTTCATGATTTCAGCTCGGAGTCACTGCAGCAACTTGGCAGCTGGCAGAACGCACAGGCTCCTGGTTTAATTACTGCGCGAGCTAATGTGGCTCGTTAGTCATAACTTGGGGCCCGAGTGGACACACACCCTGGCCTGACTTAAGACCGCTATCTGCCAAGGCTTGAATAAAAGACCAACGCCCTTCAGCAGATGATGTGAATCAAACTTTGCCATCACAACTGGGGACTGAGTTCTGGTTGATATAGCTGAAGGCCATGAAGAAGAGAGTGGCAACATTCTGCCCATGTTTTTGTTGGCATTGTGAAATGGCTGACGGAAGAACAAAGTTTGCACATTTATTTGTGGGGAAACATGGCTGCTGATTTGTGCTCTCTGTGAGGCCTGCCTTCCTGTTATAGAATCATAAAGACACTTGTGTCTCCTCTTCCTTTGTATTCGATCTTCATGGTTTATACCATTTTTGAATGACCTCTTATTAAGTCTGCGTTACACAAAGGATATTCTGAGCTGTGGCGAGCAGGGATTTGCCCATGTGCTCACCAGAACATGTGCATTGCGTACCGAATTGGAATCTGCCAACAACAAAGCGAGTAACTGGGTTTAATGTGGCATATTGTCACAGCTCATTCTGCTCTGCCTGAGGCTCCAAACTCAGCAACAGAGGACGGCATTGTAGATGACAAGTTGAAAGGAGCATGGGTTTCCCCTCCGCCCCACCGAAATCTTGAGGGTGACACAGCTTATGGCACACTCCAAGAGGCGTTGACTGACATCATCCAACATCGCAAGACCCAATACCCATTCCACATGCTATGTATTTGCACGCCTGCATAGCTACTGATTGACAGCCATGGGAAGTGGAAGCGTAAACTGAGCGTGTTTGTGCCACCGGGGCAGAGTGGCTTATGTGCAACAAGGATGTTTGCTCTGTTAAACTCGGCCTAACAAATTCAGTAATCAAGTGCATTAAGGGCACTCATCCTGTCCTGCTTTCGTCCCGCCCTCCGTCCACTCTGCCGCTCTCTCCTGTTTGTCTGACTCAGTGTTTGCAATCTACAAACTGAGATGTTTGTCAGCTGCAAATGTTGCAGAGCTGGAGGTACGCACAGCTGGAGCTAAGTGCTGCTCTTGTGAAGGTAGCTGCTGTGAAATACAGTGCACGCTGCCAGGCTGATGTTATGATGCCACAGTGTCTTCGACTCGAGCCTTGATTAAGTACTTCTTTGCCCATAAAGAATATTGCATGCTATCTGACTCCATGTTGCTGGATGAGTGAGTCCAAGGCCTTTTGAGGAATGGGTTCTCTGGTTTCCATGGTTTCAGATATCAGAGAAAGAGGGTTTATTGGTCGGGCTGTTCTCTCGTTTTTTAGGACTACCACAAAGAAATTTTCTAAGACAGGCCTGGTGTCAGCTGCCTTGCCAATTTGTTTTTCTGAACAACAACATCACCGCTACCAAATCTGTGGAATTGATTAAACACTCTGATCCACTGCAATTCCACACTTAGAACAAAACACAAGGCGATGGATGTGCACTGGAGTGTCCCTGCATCCATTAGGATAGGAGGACGTGACAATGAGCACTCTAAATGTTGTTCAAAACAGCCAAAATATCCATGCCCCAGACTGAATATAGCCATTGTGTAACGGTTCAGTGAGGACAAAGATAGTCTTGAATGACTCGTCCTGTGGTGATAAAACAGTGCAAAATTGTACCAAAGTCACAATTTATGCAGATGCTGCACACATGGCAGCAGAAGAGGCACTGAACCGTTACCTATATTTTTGTTTTTTCAGAGCTATGTGTGATCACGAATCTGCAAATTCACATGGCAATGCCAGTTGGACACTAGTGTCAACAATGTAGCAGGTCTGTGTGATGGTCGGACAACTGTTGGATGTGTTATAACAACTGAGGATGGGTCAGCAGACCTGAGACGACCCCTACAGTCTAGAATAGAAGTCCTGGAGGTTTGTGCTAATGCTAGATCTTAGTCTAAGTAGATCAAGATCGCAGCAGTTTAGCTTGTGCACTGCAGTTACACGGAGGCCGGCTATCCCAATAAACTGTGAGTAATGGGCAATGTGCAAGGATGGCAAAGGGCAAAAGACTTGCTGTAGAACAACACCAAAAATAAGATTATGGGGAAATCACATTCACTGGTTTCATGCAGCACTACTAATCAACCAAAACATGGTCAACTATAGAATTAGCTATCTTCCGCATATCTAGGTTTTGAATCCTTGGTGGAGAGTATCCACAGTAATTAGATTTCCATGTAAATCGAATTACCATCTGTGAAGCCGCTGATGCCGGCGGTATGCGGTTTGCCTCTTTATTGAAAATGTTGGGCCATCACATGATCCTTTTCCGTTTGAATGTGAAGCCATCGGTCCAGAATACTCCTGCTCCTCCTCCTCTTCCCAAGGTCACGCCAAGCATTGACTGCCGCACATAGATGAGCCCCATCATCCTTGTCATCGTTGTGACACTGATGCGGAGCAAAACCTGTCCTCCTGTACAACCAGCAAGCCAGCAACAACATCCAAGCCATACACGACCCTGCAATTAGCATTAGGCCCCAGCCTGATTTGGACTGGACTGCCCTTAGAGTCTGCACACACACCCACACACGCACACACCCACACACGCACACTCACGCACACACACGCACACACACTCCTCCCAGCGGCACTGCAGGATGTAAAGCGTAATTATTCTCAACTGCAACTTTCCACTCCTGAGCAGACCCTTTGTGTCTGCAGCCGCCCCACTGCTAACCACACAGATGCCCCTCTGCTGCTGCATCTGTGGGCGACCACATGGCGGGACCCATCAAAGCAAGCCCTCAAATCTAGTGTGTAAAAAGATGCAAATATTGTTGCATGTTGTAAAGCGGAAATAAATGATAAGGAATAAAAATAAATAAATAATAATAATAATAAACAAACAAACAGATAAGAGGTGAATTCATTTGCACATTAAGTCAAACTCGCGAAAGAAGACACTGGAACCAACAACCATGAGAGTACTCACTGCTGAGCAAGAGTGTGCAGAGCACCAGGACTCCAGCCATCCCTCTCCAGAACCCATTCATTCTCCGCATGGACGCTGCCATCCTCAAACGGTGAGGTTAAGTGATGGTGAGTGTGTGAAGGGCCGGGGAGTTGGGAGTTTCCTGTGAGGTCTGAGTGAGACAAGCAGGATAAAGCCTGGCTTGTGTTCTGTTGCTCTTTATAAGGCCCCACTCCGTTGGCCTCTCTCTCTCTCTCTCTCTCTCTCTCTCTCTCTCTCTCTCTCTCTGTGCTTTTTCCACACCCCTCTTCTAACTGCCTCGGTTAACTCGTTTCCCCAAATGCAACCGTCGCCTCTTCCTCCCTTCAATGTGTTAGTCTACATACACAGCATGCTCTCGCTGAACAGAACGACATGCCAGCGACCCAGTTCAGCTTCAACTTTGTTTTTTTTGTTTTTCAATTTCAGCCAACAAACAAACAAAAAAACAAAAAACAGTCAAAATGTTTTCCGTTGAAGTTAGTGTAGCTTGGTGTAACTTTTTCTGGGTGGATTTAAGAAGTTTCAGGCCATGTCCAAGCAGTCGAGGGACAAACGTCTGTGAGACGTTTACGGATTTGATGTTCAGACGCAAACACACACGTAAAAGGGGGAAAAAAAGTAGCTTTCTACAATGCAACATGAATTGGCTTGGCTTTAAAAATGGAAAATAAAAAAAAAAGAATGAGCTGAAGGCGTCTCTCTTATTTTTGAAAATGAACCAAGTAAACAGAGAGCGCTCCTCCTGCATCCAGTACGTCGCGTAGATAGCTGAGAGGCCTGTAAAAGCACATGGCGTCACACACACCGCTTGGCCATGATTTTTGTGTGTCCCTGGACGGATGACTAACCCGTCTATAATGACTCATACATTGAACCCGCAAAAGTACACATGCATGCTTGCATGTTCTGAACACGCCTTTTTACTCCCCCCCCCGAAACTCCCTGACATAATACAAAATACACTGACTTTGACCAAAAAGAAAAAAAAAATATCCAACAAAAACAACAACAAAAAACATGCTATTTTGTCATCACACCACATCAGTAGCGTTTGCATTGATGTGTGGTACTGGAACTACTCACACAGAGAAGTGCCGTTCCAGACGTTCACGCAGGCCACATCTGGAAGCACTGCAGTACCATCGCTGGGGTTTAAGGAGACTGGCTTGTCCACATGAGAGTGTCTGGAGCTGAGATCAAGCTGTTGTTCACAAATGGGCACTCCTGTTAGTCACTTTGCACCACAAAACAGTTCCCCTGGATGTTTTTGAGGGGTTTGCGAAGGGTCTCCTGAAACGTAAACTCTCATAAGCGAGGAACAGTTACAGAGTTTATATCTCAGAATGTATATTTTCTACCCATGTTTGGTGCTGTCTCCGCTACATCATTGAATTAGGGATTTTTCCAAATTCACCATGAGGAACAGTGAAAAGCACAATTTTATCTTGAACACACCGCAAGTCAGTTGGTTAGTTTCCACGCTGCTCTGCTGCTGTCAGTCAAGCACACACTGGCACGCCCATCTCGCCAGCGCAGATGAAAAGGCGCATTTCTAATATTTCCAAAAGGCCTTTTTAGCTTCATTTAAAAAAAAAGAAAAAAAAAGAAAGAAAAATCACCACGAGATAGTTGCATAGATTAAATAAAAAGCAATGCTCTGAAATAAAGACATTTTGCTCTGAGAGGCTATTATCATATAATCATGCATGCTTGTGTTTACATGCCATAGTCGTTTTGGGGGACTTTGATTGCTAACAGATTATGAACTCATGCACATTTGTTTGCCTTTGTTTCTTATGTTTTTTTTTCTCTCCCCTTTTTTTCCTGATGCACCACTTCTTTTCTCTCAGGAGCAATAATGTCTGGTCACATTAAAATCATTGATACGAAGAAAATGTCTCATGCATGCTACATATTCAATATTTGGTTGGTGTGACGAAACTAAGCTAGACTAAGCCATTCTGGAAGAGATGATCACCGAAGAATTCTCCTGCCCCGCTGCCATTGTTCTGGACAGGAGTGGTCCTGACTGGAAGGCATTTCATTTTGCTCAAAAACCCTGCAGTGCCTTGGAGTGTTCTGAGGACATGCTTGAATGAAACCATATTTCACCCTCGCAACGAGCCCCGCATTCACAAGAATTAATGAGAACAGCACACCCAAAAGTATCCGAAATCAACAAAACGGGGCCAACGGCACTTGTCCCCCATTCTCTGTAGATTTTAAAACACGCTAATGTCACTGTTGACTGCAAATAGCATGACTAAATGTTATTTCAGAGAGGGTTTAAAACTCTCCTGATCTTAATGTCTCCACAGAGGCTTGAACTAACATTTAGTAGTATGCCTGAGCCATGACTGTGGGAAACAAATGCAGCTGCTGCTTTCCACCAATTTTCAGTCATTAAAACACTATTAGAAAATCAATCTGAAGGGTGTGAGAGCCGGGTGAACCTTAAACTTCTTTAACTCTAAGAAGTGAATGTAATGGAAATGATGGCACATGGATTAAAAACCTTGTTTCATGTAATAAGCCACTTATCTGGACAGAGGAATATAATGTGCGTGTGTACACCGTATCCACTCGATACTCATGCAAACTAATTCATAATTAGGAACATTTTCAGAGGAGATCCATCCGAGCCTCTGGTGGCACGCTCTTGTCAAGATTATCTCTCTAGTTTATCATTTGAATTATTTTGGTTTGAATGCACAAAGAATGTCTGAGCAGCTCGGGGGCATTGACAGAAACATCACAAGGACCAGCGCATGGCAGCAGAGGATTCTGATCCTCCGGGGCATGTAAATAGTTTGGAATAGTATAAGTATCACAGTATTAGAGAGAGGAGAATAACAATGATTGTGATCATAATGATTTGTAGAGCACCTTTCATACAAACTGCAGCTCAAAGTGCTTCGCGTCAAAGGCAGAAACAGAATAAGGAGAAAGAGTCCAAAAAGAACAATAAGAAACAGGATAATAATCATAATAATCAAAGAAAAAAAAGTCGTATGAAAATGAAATTGTTTAAAATGGTGGGATTAAGTATAATACATTGCTATGTTTTTGGGGTAAGGAGTTCCATAATTTGGGAGCATAGCTGAAAAAGGCTGCATCTCCAGTTTTCTTTTTGTTCATGTTGTGGCTAATAGGCACAATGACAAAGCGTAGTCCCAAAGACATTTCTAACTTTGTTAGCAGAACAACACAGGACCAGACCATGTACCGTGTGTTGTCTGTGTAATTGCAAAAATGACAGATTAAGAGAGGGTGTTTAAACAATACTATTACAGCTGATTTAAGAAGCACCCTATTATTTACACATCATCATCTGTGTATCATTACCTGGTATGGCAAAATCTATAATGTATTTCAACACCTCCAGTTTTAACATGTCCTTTTATAACCTTTATAATTCAATTTGCAGTAGTCCACAGACCTGCACATATTGTAACATGAACACTTGTACATATTGGTTCTAGTTTTAAAGTTTGTTTTTTTCAATAATTTAATGTTAGGTTCTTGTACCGCGTGAACAAAGTTAAAACCAGAGCCAAGTTCCTTGTCTGTGTACACAAATATGACCAATAA
>CAAKHG010049592.1:0-11077 GCA_901007715.1 Dactylopterus volitans | reverse complement strand
TAAAGGAAAAAAAAATCACTTCAGCGGAATATCATTTCTGACAGGCGTTTCTAAAAAAAAATGTGTCATTTGTGTAGATCAACAGAGGAGACAGATACACCTCTCCAGATAAAACTGTCAAAGCTGTCCATATGGAGCCACTGAAGCAGGCACGGTCACACGATTGTCACCGTAATTGAATCATGGAAACTGCTTTTGTGACGGCATAGCTACTGTGATCAGAATCCTAGCACTGATTTTGTGTCTTGTTTCTACAGTGTGTGGAGATATCCACGGCCAGTTCTTTGACCTGATGAAGTTGTTTGAAGTGGGAGGCTCTCCTGCCAACACACGCTACCTCTTCCTGGGGGATTATGTGGACAGGGGCTACTTCAGTATTGAGGTAAGAACAGATCCAATATATAGCACTGTGCACTCTACACTACAGCACATACCTCAGTTTAACCGGGTGTGTAGTCACTCAGAAATGTTGAAGGCTGTCTGTATTGTGTATACAGTAAGCTTACGGCTAAATCAATGTCAATTATCATATGTATACCGCCCAGAAGTTTAATACACTTTCCACCGGCAAGTTTTATTTCACTGTAGCAGTATAGAGTTGCAGCACTGTGCTTGATTTAATGTATAGTACATGTCCAAAAGGTACTTCAGGTAAACACTGACACACCACAGTTTAAGTGTTAAAATGCACCAAGGTGATGTGATTTGAAAATAATTGACTGAAGCATTGTTATGATTAGCTGTCTCTCACTTCAGATATAGTTGCTTGTGTTTTCCTCTAGTATACAACAGAAATGGAATTATTCAAGGTCAGTCACTAAAATGTACGTGATATGGACCCTAAATGGTGATATATACTTTCCAAAGGCCTGTTGGGACATTTGAGTCTTTGCAGTGGGCACGAGAGCAGTAAGGTGATTACTTTTTTTACAGGCGGACATATGTCAAAGGTCAGGAGGCTGACATGAATCCTTAATCATACAAGTACGTAGCTTGTTTTGCCACTGAGCTGCCGTGGTTGTATAATTGACATGAAGGTAGTCTGGAGGGGAGGCAGGCAATATTTAGGCCACCTTTGTCAAACACTTCAAGGGCACATAGACACAGGACTTAATGTAGAACACGGTTGCTACTGTGCAAAGGTTAAAGAGCGCCCTCCAAGACATTTGCTGGGTTACACAGCAATTTGTTCCTGCTAACATAATCAGCACAGTTAGATTTCAGAGGTTTCTTATCAAATTCCTGTTTTCTGAAGGCCGGGGTAAGGATCAATTTGTTTTCTCTCGACTGATTTAGGCAATGGATGGTTAATTTGGAGAAGGAATTCCAAGTAACAGCCGCATCACGACTCTTTGTATCATGCTTTGCATTTCTAGTTTGATTTTAATGAGGGGGTCTGAAAGGGGAAATGACTCTGCATCATGCAATAACTTGCAAGTAATGATGTGCTAAAGCAAAAGTTGGGTTCATTGTCCCGTGTGTTGAAAAGAACAGCTTGGGAAACTAACTTTTTTTGTCCATTAAGTCTGAAGAAAGAGTCGGCTTAGCCATAAAGACTGGATACAAGGCAAACAGGACTACATTTGTCCATATGTTAGTATGTCACACAGCAAGCTTAGTTCATTTTTTAACCGCTGAACCAGTCCTTTAAAGCAGGTACTCTTGATACATGCTGTCTCTTGCCTAAAATGCACTATACACAATGATTATTTGTTTAGTTTCATTTATTCTAACAGGTAAGTGTCTACAGTTGCATATATGGTAAAGCCTAAATGAATCATAACCATAATGAGCTGACTTTTGGCAGGTTTCGAAGCTGTTGATCTCTAATCAGTTTTTTTACATCTTCTCTTCCATGGTGAACTTTTAGTGTGTGTTGTACTTGTGGTCACTGAAAATCCTCTACCCAAAGACGCTCTTTCTTCTACGGGGAAACCATGAATGTAGACATCTGACAGAATATTTCACCTTCAAACAAGAATGTGAGTAGCTTTTGTCTTCTCTCCAAACATTGCGTGCGTCTCACCCGTCGCACTTCTGCTGTGCTTTATCTACCACTTCAAATATTATCTGTCACCTTCTGTTTAAGTTATTGTACAGATATTTAGGCCTGCGACTAATGATCATTTCAATATTGATTAATCTGCTGGTTATTTTCTTGACAAACTGTTTGTTTACTTCTGAACTGAACTACTTGTTCAGTCAAAATTTGACATTAGTTAATATTTCAGTCACTGATAGAACATCAGCTGAATTGATGATCACAATTTACTCCTCACTCATATTCCTCTTTTCCTGTCAAGTTCTTCTAATGCACAGACTGTATCACGAAATCTCTAATATTAGAAAAAAAAAAAATTCAGTGATAATTAGAAAGAAGGCAAACACATGCCTCTTGAAACCATCACTTATTTAAGGTGAAGACAGATGCTGCAGGTTTGATAAAGTGGTTCTCACTATTTCGCCAGTTTACTTGACGTTATGTGTGGTTGTTGAAAACTCTTGTGTTCAGCTGATTATTTATTTCCCAGCTGATTTTTGGTTCGATATATGCTTTATTTTTCATGTTGTCACATATTTACCATCAGGGCTAACCAAAAATGTAACCTTATCAGGGATCGTGTGAGTGTCCGGGGCTGATAGAGTGTAAACTTAAACAAAGCTTAGTAAGTCTATGCCTCATTCCATCCACACTGTACAGTAATATTACACAATGAATACACTAGCCTGAACTGTTCATGTAATACAAAACGTAATTACCTAATGAAAAAATGCTTTGCTGTCTTCAGAATAATACTGGGACATGTTACTACTATAGACTGCCACTGTGTAACTACTCAGTGGTTCGTGGATACCTTCATCATGTCAACCGTCACTGTCTAAGTGAGACAAACAAGTTACTGTGGTTGTGACTTGTTGATAACAAAATAGCCATGCCCTAAAGCAGTGCTTCCCAAACTACGGCCCACGGGCCGGATACGGCCCGCCTCCACATTTGGCCCGGCCCCCTGAACCATACCAGAGATGCATTTAGATTTTTTTTTTATTCATATACAGTGCGTGACAAAAAATATAGGACCACCTATTTTTAGGGGGTAAATTATTATTATTTATTTCCTGACTTTTTCCTGTGAAGAACCCAGGGAGGGTTGTTTGGTTATTATTTATTTCATTAATAGTGTTATTATTTATTTCCTGACTTCTTTTTCTGTAAAGAACCCGGGAAGGCTTATTTGGTTATGTGTGGCTTTCAGGAAAACACTAAATTTTTTACGTTGAGGTACCCCTGCGATCATCACACTTTTTCTGTTACAAACTGACAGAAATTTGTAACAGTAACAGCCCCCCATCAGAGAAGGGAAAAGCTATGTGACCCTCACAGGAAAAAGTTTGGGGACCCCTGCCCTAAAGCATACCTACTTTATTGTCTATTTCACTCCTAAATGGACTATAATTTATAAAACAAATATCATGTTGCTTGAAGAAGACTAACAATTGAAACCATGAACCCATAAAGCAAATGTTTACTGAGGTAGCAAACCAAGCGAGAAGGAGAGTCGTGTTCCCATTGATTTCTATACAACCTGACATATTTTTGCAACCACTGGAGTTGCCACCTGTTGGCTGTTAAATACAACTCAGGTTTCAGGTATTGGATACACTTTTCAGACCTGGAAAATACATCAGGTCCTGTAGACTGCGGCACTGTAGGTAACAAACTACATGCCAGTGTTTGCAGCTACACATCAGAACTAATCACACACTCCATTACTTACTCGCTAGCTGTTATGTTTTTGGTTTTTGGGAAGGCTAAACACACCCTTCAAGCTCTTTGGATTAAAGAGAAGCACTCTTACTACTACTTCAGCATGAAGAGAAAACCAAAGCTTGGCATGCCTACCATGTCTGGTTACGCATGCTTGACTATGATTTGACAGTCTGTTTGGGAGGGTCAGTTACTGCAGATTAATTTTCTTTTCAATTAGTAAATGGATCCATAGACCATTATTTCAGTTCTAAAGTTATACATTTTCTGTTGGACACCTTGCCTTTTCCTCCTCTGTCCATCCTTCCACTCCTCCCTTGGTCTTTTTTTTGCTGATTCTTCCTACTCTTTCTATCTCTCTGTTTCTTCTCATTTCTTTACTTATTCCTCTCCATCTTCTCTCCATCTTTCACTCATCTCTTTCTCCCTACCTCATTCCTCCTCTTCCTGCCTCTTTCCTCTAACAGTGAGTTTCAGCGTCTTGTCCGAGAGTGGGTGATTAACAGCAAATTAATTTGGCCCTTAATGATTGGCTCAGGGACTTACTCCTCTGTGTCTGATTGGCCAAGGGACAAGGAAGATAATTTCCCTTGGTGCTCATGGCGAATAGTGGTCGCCCTCAATTACCATCTGCTGTGTGTGAGTGTGTATACCACAAGTGTGCAAGTGCATGTACCATGACTGCATGCTTGTGCAAGTGTTTTCATAAATGTTTGAGAGTGTGTCCATGTGTGTTTGTGTGTGTTTCCATGTGCGTGCTTTGGGTGGTGTGTGTGTGTGTGTGCGCGCGCGTGCGTGTGTGTGTGTGTGTGTGCGTGCATGCATGCATGTGTGTTCGCATGCATGTAAGCTGACAACTGGTGGACCAGCAATAATGAGTTCCTTCTCTACACCATGCAGATGGAGAAGCTGACAATAAGACTCCTCACTGTCACACACACACACACACACACGCACACACACACACACACACACACGCACACGCACACGCACATACACACAAACAAATGTTGGCCACTATACACTGGTGGTAGTCCACAATACTGGCCTTGATTTGTGTACATGTCATTCTCATATCCTCAAACTCTCTGTTCTCCCTCCCATCTTTTTCTCCTCCCTCTTCTTCTTCTCTCGCTGCTCTATAGCCTCTCTTCCTTCTCCTGTCTCATCCTATCAATGTCTCCTCTTCTCTCTTTATGAAATTATTCTCTCCTCCCTCCTGCTTGCCCTCATCCAAAAATCAATCCTTCTCTCTCTGTTTCTTCTTCCACCTCTCTCTCCCTTCAGCTATTTTAATCCTGTGATATTGTTTTGTGCCAAATGTATTGTAACGGCATGTGTGAAATATACTTAAAAGATGCTGCATGTTGGATGTCTGTATTGATATTGCTGCCAAATCAAAGGACTTCCATATTAAACAAAAAAAAAACTGCCTTACAGTGTCACTATGCTGCTTCATGCTTTTATATGGGTCAGATTTTAGTCACTGGAAACAGGATTACAGTCTTTGAATCCATGCGTTGCACTAATAGCATGCAATGTGCTTTAATATGGACCATTGTCTCACTCATAAACATTTCCTTTCTGAGTTGTAGTGTTTTCATGTCATCAGAGAGCAGAGGCGCAGGTCATGTGGGACTGCTGGTGAAGACCTGGCTGAAAAAATTGATTCCATTTTTGATGAAAATCCTACATGTTAGCGGCATTTCATCAAAGTGGAATAAGCTGTTTCCGGAGGAATCGTACAAATTCTGTTTGTTACCTTTACATGACTTAGTTCTTCAGATCCGCCACGTAAAAGCTCCATGAGTGCTTGTTGTTTGCATTCGTTGTTGCAGTGTGTTTGCGTGCAATGTGAAACAGCCTCACTCGGAGTGGCGGGGCCTGACTGTACGTTTGCAGGAATGTTCAAAGCATATGAAAAGGCACTCAGGCTCTTCTTTGTCTCAAGATCTGAAATATGTCTCTTCTCCCCATCACTCTGACCACCTCCAGGTAAGATCAAGTACTCGGAGCAGGTGTACGACTCCTGCATGGAGGCGTTTGATTGCCTGCCTCTGGCAGCCCTGATGAACCAGCAGTTCTTGTGTGTCCATGGGGGACTTTCACCAGAAATCCACACGCTGGACGACATTAAAAAGGTACAAAAAACATACACACATACAACTTTGGAGAATACTACAAACGAAAATGCAGTAACTATATATGTGTTAAAATCACAGACTACAAAATAATCCATTAGATTTTGGGGCAGATCTATTTCACATAACTAAAAAAGCACTTTTTTTAATTTGGCTTTGGGTGGAGGATTGCACTGCACCCTTCTGGTTATACATTAATGTATTATGATAATTAATGTTCATCGAAATTCAATCAGTAGGAACTTATGACTTAAGTTTATTTTCTTAAGCAATTTGGTGAAAGAGATTTAAGCTGAAAGAACTCACTGTATTTGTGAAAATTTACTAAAGATAGTGTTGTACTTTTCTATGTATTATGTAGGCTGTATGGCAACTATTTTCAAAGCCTCTTGTTCACCAGCTTCTTGTTGGATTATTTTTCTAGTCCACCTCAAAAGTGGCATAACGCCTCTGAGTGCATTGTGAAATAATAGGCCAAAAAGGGCATCAAATGAAAGCTGCATGTCTAAACTTAACTGCTGTCTGTCTTGGCAATGAAGAATACCCAAAAGCAACGATGTAAAATCAACACATTTCTATTTTGAAGAAACAATAACATCATGTTTCTGGTGTACAGTATTCGCAGCACACATGGAAACAAACACACATTCATGCACACACACACACCAACTTTCATTGTAGGCCTTCATACACTTATGCTCTCTGCATTCAGACATTTCACGAGAACCAAGTGCCAGTAGATGAGACCACACCACACACACACACACACACACACACACACACACACACACACACACACACACACACACACACACCCCCACACACACACACACACACACACAGGAGGCAGAGGCGCCATGATAGGTGGATTCCTGGGCGAGCAGCAGCAGCAGCAGCAGCCCAGCTGTTCACACTGGAAATGCGTTTCTCTCCTCCTATCAAAAGGCTCCGTCCATCGCCGCCTCTGACACGTCTCTGATTAGACGCGACTGACGAACGATAAGTTGACAAACTCGATATCGCGAGCCGGGCAGGGAAATACACAAGGGTTGGCTAGCACGGGATGTGCATTTCATCGTTTATCAGAATCAGGTTGTTTATATATATAAAACGCATCGTGCTGCTGATGTAATTTATCCGTGCTTCCGAGAACATAGAACTTGTGCTACATGTTGCCAGCCGGTCACGGCGCTCCACCGGGCGCCAAAGGGTAGCGGGCAGCGCCTCTGCTTCCTGTGTGTAGCAGGAAATGCCTCTGACGGCCCACACACACACACACACGCGCACACACGCTGAATCATTCATTCATTTATATCATTATAATAACAGGCTCTGTGCTTGCGACATGCATTTTTTTATGTCATCAAGCAGTTTATCGTGTTTATTTCACTCCAGCATCCCGTCGCAGCGGGAAGAGCCAGTCCTGTGATCCGCTGGAGACGCTGAAGCGTCACAATGTGGGGCAATCCGCGGCGTAAACCAAACAAAACAAAATAAGATGAGGAGATAATGAGGAGTTCTCTCGCATTCCTGTTTCTTGCGCAGCCGAAACTTAATTGCTACAAAACCCCGTCTGTCCCCGCAGGACGGGAGCAGCCGGGCATCGCGGTCGGCTTAAAGACTGAGCGGAGCCGCGTGGGCAACAGGCAGCCTGTGTGGTAGGAAAAACAGCGCCCATGGAGAGAGCCCCGCACTCATAAATCACACACAAACACACTCGCGCGCGCGCGCCCGAGAACACACACGCGTTCTCCTTCCATACGGCGAGCCCATCTGCAGGTGGGAAGGTGATTACTCACCACCAAACGCCCGCTGGACAGCAGCGAAAGGAGGGCGTTTAGCCGGTAAAGTCAGCGGCTCCACAGGAGGACCGGAGGGAAGAAGGAAGAGACGTTTCACTTCTGCGAGATATTTCCCGCCCTTTCATTTTTAAAATGGGCAGCAGTTCTGTAAAATCACTGGCCGACACGTTATGAGTATCTATGGAATTGAATCAGGTCAACTGGACTTGGCTATGTCTTGTTTAGTCCGGTGGTTTCGGACTCCATCAGGTGAAGCGGGCTTCATCCGTTCATGCTGCGCCCGAGGCTAGAAGCTGGTCTGGTGCCCCCAAGGCCAAAAGCTGGTCTGGTGGCCCCGAGGCCAAAAGCTGGTCTGGTGGCCCCGAGGCCAGAAGCTAGTCTGGTGGCCCCTCATCCAAGCCTGCTTAGATAAGCGGCGGAACATCTTCCGTGACACATAACAAAGTCCAGTTGATTGAAATCCTGGAGATATCAAACATGTACATCTCACCTGACGCCATGCTTGAGTGCAAATTGGCATTAGAGACGCTCTGAAGACATGTTTTCATCTTGTGGTGTCATGAGAGGTGGCATTCCCTCCCGGTGGCTGCAACAAGGACAACCCAGCAGCCATTGAAGGACTTTGTGTTAGGCAACACAAGTCAGCCAAGGTGTCTTTATATATATATATACATATATATATTAAAGAGAAGAGAAGAAAAACAACACCTCTGTGGTCTTTCCCTGCACCCGCACCTCCAAAGCTCAAGGAGAAAAGCTCCCCGCCTCTCAAGACATCACGACATATCCTGGCAAAGGCGCAGCTCCACTGACGGCGAAGACGTGGAAATAAAAGCTAATAACGCTGGGATGATATCTCCAAGAAAGCCCGCTGGGGGAGTCCCCGAACGCCACGCGAGCGCGCACGCCTCCGCATCGCGGGGGCGCATCGCTCCGCTTTATGTGTGAGGCTTCATTGTAAAAAAAAAAAAAAAAAAAAAAATGTTTAAGATCAAATGGTACAAAGGAAGCAGTTATGATTCGATTTATCACTGTGACGCTGCGGCTCCTCTTCTCTTGAAGTTATTAGCGTTTGCAGCGTCTGGCCTGGTGTAATGATGTCTGCTGCATGGCGGCGGCGGCGGCGGCGGCGGCGGCGGCAGCGGCAGCGGCGGCGGCGGCCTCCTCATCTGTCTGTCTCATGTATGGCCGATGCATCCTCATTAATGATCTATTTCATGGCACATTAATTTAAATGATTTTAGGGAATGCAACATTAGCACACCCGCCAAGTCATAACTCTTCCGCAGGGGCGGGGGGGGGCAATATTTGGACGTTTCATTTTATGGAATTCACTTGATTCCACCAATCTTCTGCCTGTCTCAGGTGAATACAGCTGTGTGTATTCTCTTTTTTGCTTAGATTTTTTTTTTTTAATTTGACAGGTTATTTCGCCCTGCTAAACAATAATAAATTACATTAATTTGCGGATTGGCTACAAGCTTTGGATTCTCTTTTCTCCTGTCTTTTCATCCTCAGTTTATTCATCTGCAATCAATTATGTGTCTCGCCTTGAATTACTGCGTTTTGTTTTTTTCTTTCTAAATAAAGCCTCCCTTCATTGCACTTGGACCCATCACAGCTGAGTGTGCGAGTCTTTCTTTAACCTTTCCTTTTCCCCAAAAGCCGATTTCTCCACATTTCATCATCAGATTGTTATTTCTTCTCTTTCTTCTAAATTCCTGCGTTTCCTCCTCTGTTTTTTTTTTTTTTTTTTTCTCAGGGAGGCGCTGGTTTCCAATGAGGCAGGTGAGCGTTCGAGCCTCTCCTGGATGCCTCTCCTTCTCTCTCCTTTTTGATGCATTGCTTCACTTTGCATCATCTCTTTTGATAAGATCTCCAAGCCCCGTGCATTTGTCTCTGCGAAACCCGACGTCGCCAAGTTTCTTCCTCCTGCCTCGCTTCGGTGGGTTCTCTCCCGATGCGAAAGCATTCACTGTGTGCTCGGGTGTAAGAGGATATGGATTCACCTTTTTTCTTTTTGGTCATTTCTCCGTATTCTTTTTTTAACATACAAGAAGACGAAGACACAGGAAATTCCGGACGAAGTCAGTATCTAGGGTCGCCCACCTTTGCGCTAAGTTAACGGTTTTGAACCGAACCGCTAAACAGCGGCTCAGAGGAGTTCGGTTTAGTGACTCGTTCTCTCATCTTGAACCGCGGTTTGGTCGCGCATGTCAAAATTACGAGGAGCGCTTGAACGCAGCATTAACCTCTCACATGTGTCGATGGCGGACAAATCTGAACTAGCAGAACCCTTCCAGCGGCTCTTCGGTCGTCCGTATGGAGCCATTTTGGATTTCCGGTTGAGACCACAGAGGCTGGCGGTCGCGTTGTTATCAAGACGCAGGTTATTTGTCATTTGTGTTCAGCGAACCCGTCTGTGGGAGCGAGGGGGGTGACACCTCAAACACGCTAGCGCGTATGAAGAGACATCACGCCGACAGAGACCTCGCTCGGCCCGGCGCAGCGGCGACGAGCCCACGACAGCAGCCGGATCTTCACCAAGCCTTCAAAATGAAACCGAAATCAGAGCGAGCAAAAGCAATTACCAACGCTGTCGGGGGTTTTCATGGCGTTGAAAACCACCGATTCAAGCGACTGCGAAATATCCTAACCAAACCGCAACTTAAAAACCAAAAGCTGAACCGAACCGCAGGTATGGTGAACCGTTACACCCCTTTGCGCTAAGCAAATCTTGAACTCTCTTTTGTTGACTGTTGGGGGGGTTCAGAATCTTGCTCAAGGACACTTCGGCGCGGCCCCTGAGGCTCGAACCAGCCACCTTAATAACCACGATCGTTTGGTATATTGCACCAAGCTTCCTTCGGTTCTTCTTTGGATTTGTTTTTTCTGGTTTTGCACTCGTCTCCGCTGACCCATTGTTTGCACATCTGCGCCGCGTCTCGGCTCCCTCGCTCCGCCGGCTCTGGGGGGGGGCCTGTCTGGAGAGGCCAAACTCTCCGCCGCGACTGCAAGTGCCGGCCTGGCGCCGAGCGAGTCCTCGGCGAGACGCGTCTTGAAAAATCGAGCCTAATGTGACCGATTTCTGCGTAAGTGCGGTAAATGTCACAGGAGGCATGTTAAGTGCGAAGCGAGGTCGCGCTAAGTATTTACTTTAGCCTGCAGGAATGTTTATTTCTTACTGTTTTTTTTTGTTTTTTTGTTTTTATTCTTTTAAGACGGTACATTCCGCTTGTATCCTCACACAGGGACCTGGAAAATAAACACGCACGCCACGCTGCTAAAACGGCGGCCCCCGTTTGGCAGCCCTCGGACCATCGCGCAGCGGCGGCGGTATCCGCGGCGATGCCAAGTGACGCAAGTGT
>CAAKHG010049590.1:4735-18833 GCA_901007715.1 Dactylopterus volitans | reverse complement strand
GCTGTTGTTTTCTTATCACGCTACAGTCCAGTGTTGCTTGATATAGTAGCAGTAGCAGTAACTTTAGCAGTAGCATTAGCTGTAGCATCAACATTAGCACTAGCTGCAGCAGGTTTTTTATTAATATATAATTAACAAGGCACATCATATTCAAGCGAGTACAGTTAAGAAAAAAACTGAGCAAGCACACTCATAACAAAAAAACAATTACAAAAAAAGAACCTATTTGGTCTGGTTCTGTTCGGCACCTGCCGCCTCTTTGTGGCGTCGAGTCGGTTCCTGCCTGACGGTAACGCTGCGAATGCTGCTGCTCACATGGGTTCCTGTCGCTGCTGTGCTGCAGAGGGTCCACTTGGACATCCAGGTCGGAGAACACGCCAACAACTACGCCGAGATCGCCGCCAAAGACAAGCTGACGGAGCTGCAGCTGCGAGTGCGACAGCTGGTGGAGCAGGTGGACCAGATCCAGAAGGAGCAGAACTACCAGAGGGTCAGTCCGGGACCGCACGCCCACCACAAACACGCCGCCATAAATCTACGGCTGCAAGTGTAATCCTGACGTCACTTACATTTTAGGTCACGATTATTAGCCGCCCGCATGAAATCAGACGTGAGTTCTCCATGGTAATGAACGTTAAGAACAAGCGTTTAATATCTCTGAAACAAATAAACTACAAAGACAAAATTGAGGCACCGAGATAAAACAAGAAACAGTAAATATAACGAGGCCAAAATGATTAGTCCTCTGGCCATTAATAGGCAGTTGTGTACGCTTTCTGAACCACAGCTGACAGGACCCTCTCAGAGTCGGTCTTTACAAGGTTGGCACATGTCTCTTGAGGGATTGTGGTCCATACTTCCATTGCAAATGGTTCCAGCCAGTCAAAATTGTGTGGTTTCCGAGCATGGACGTTCACTTTGAGCACCCGGCGCAGACTCTCAGTAGGATTGAGATCTGACCTGGGCCCGCAGTGATTTCACTCATGGCCTTGTTTGAAGACCCAGCGACGGCCAAGACCTGGACTAAGAGCAGATTTCTTCATATTATCTCTCAAAATGTCGATATAATTGTCTTTTTTCATGGGCCCTGCACTTGAGGCTGCAAAACAGCCCCACACCATCATGCTTCCCCATAACACCCGAAATATGGGCGTTATTGGCATGTCACAGACGCATCGGTAGATTCTAAATATCACAGGAAATTAATTGAGTAACAACTATTACTTGTAAAAATGCACAAGAAAAAAAGTTGACATCAATCTGAATTTTGTCCATATGAAGTTCCTCTATTCGTCTGCATTTAAGAAGCCTCGGTATGACAAAACAAATTAGTTGTAGTGGCGAGTGGCGTCCAGCAGAGGGCGCCATCACCCCGTCTAACTGGCAGTCTCCTGTCATTGGTGCTCCACCCGTCGACTACATTTTACCATCAACCAATGAACATTAGATAGTCAGCACAGCAGGAGGTGCATTCTGGGATAGAAAACTGATAACTTATCAAAAGCTGCGTCCGAAATGCCGCACTAAACAGTACACACTCTAAAAGTGTACTTAAGCTCGGCACACTTTTGATTAAATATCAGTAGTACGCATTAATTTGGACGTACTACTCAGAGCGCACGCGGCACTTCCTGCCGTTGGGAGGGAAGGTTGTTACCGTGTTTGTTACCATGGTGACCACTCCTATCAACGCAGCTGCGCACCGCTCCGCTCTTGACCATCTACCTTAGCTAGCAAACATCGTCGCATTGCATTGTGGGGAGTTTCTGCTTAGCTAGCGTCCATCAATCCATGCTAATACATTTCTCTGGGATGAGTATGGATAGTGCGTACTATTGTGTACATGCTCATGTTTGGACGCACTGTTTTTGCGTACTCGTTAGGGTGGAAGGATGGAATTTCGCACGCAGCCAAAATGTTTAGCCCAGTGGGGCATGATGGGAGATGTGGGCGGTGCCCACGACTGTGAATCACAGATTAGAATCCAAAAGACAAAATCGGCCTCTAAGCCCGTCAGACTTCGGCTGCATGGCAGCGTTGTTCTCTTGTTGCAGTCTGCAACCTCACGCCGAGATGCTGCTGACGCCCAAACACTGACGCGCTCGCTCGGTGACGTAACGGCGCCCGTCGCTCTCTGCTGCCTTTCAGTACCGCGAGGAGCGCTTCCGCCAGACCAGCGAGAGCACCAACCAGCGCGTCCTGTGGTGGTCCATCGTCCAGACGCTCATCCTGGTCGCCATCGGCATCTGGCAGATGAGGCACCTCAAGAGCTTCTTTGAGGCCAAGAAACTGGTGTGATGTGTGTTTGTGCGTGTGTGTGTGTGCGCGTGTGTGAGTGTGTGTGTGTGTGCGTGTGTGCGCGTGTGTGTGTGTGCGTGTGTGTGTGTGTGTGTGTGTGTGTGTGTGTGTCTACTGACTGATGCAGTACTGAGCGGCAGCGGCTCAGCGGAGGAAAAACTGCAGGATGCAGAGAAACGCAGCTTCAGGATTGGACCTCAGAACATCTTCAGATTATCATCCGTGTCGCCGTTGTCGTCGGCGACGGGCGCCGCGCGTCCCGCCATCGTGGAGAGCGCCGCCGTCTGTTTGTCAGAAGTGTTGATTTCTTCTTTTTCTTCTTCTTCTTCTTCTTCACGGCGAAGCTCCGCCCGCCAGGCAGGCGGAGCGAGCGATTGGCTGCCGCTCCGCTCACGTTGCCCGCCGCGGGAGGCGATCCGTTTCTGCCAAGCGTGGTTCCACTTAGAACCCAGCCAAAGCAGGAGGTCAGCGGGGGGTCGTGGTGCGTTCAGGTGACCACCGAAGGTCGTTTTACAGCTCAGGCCTGTTTGAGCAAAATCATCCCGTGTTTGTTGAGTCCGGTCAGAATGTCCATGACTTCCTGTCAGGTGTGGATGTGCGTCGCCGTCTGCCACGCGCGCACGCACGCACGCACACGCGCACCGCTGCCCCCTGCTGGTTGGTTAAATGTGGTGCAGTGTTGAATCAACATTTTAGGCTCTGAAAGCGTCTTTCTGGATTATAACCCAGGAAGCGAAATGTCTGAACTCCAGTTATCAAACCTTCTAAAGACGGGTGGCAGTTTCTTCTTCTTCTTCTTCCTCCTTTGTCTTTTTCTTGGTTTCAGGAGAATTTGTGTTAGACTGTTTTGTTTTGTTTTTTCGTCCTTTATTTCAGGATTATTAGCTGTTGAAGGTTGAAAGGAGGGCTTGAAATTATGCTTTGGAACATGGTGTCCACACGGGGTCTTGTCGACTTGCACTCAAAATAAAGTTTTGTCACATTTTGGTTCCATGGCCTGAGCTCAGCGTCATTCTCCCTCCGCTTTAACACAGACGGGTCACTTTCAACAGGCGTCAGGTTAACGAGGGTTTGGACTAACAGCCGCGCAAACACGGCGAGCAGCGCGGGACGCGTTGGTCCGGCGGTGCTGGTCCCTTCCTGTCCCCCTGTAACGCTGGTCTGCGTCCTGACGTGGTGTCTTTGCGCGGAGGTGAGATGATGATGAAGCGCCACTCGTTCCCAGCAGGATAACTGTTGTAAAAGACTGGCAGCAGTTATGGGCGGGGGGAGCAAAAGCAGGAGAGCTGCTGAGGTGGAACTGCAACCGTTTGTTTCCATAGCAACGACATGAAGGTGAAAACCCAGGAATGGTTCGGGTCAGTCTGCATCAAACGATGTGTTATCCATAAAAATACATGTTTTGGAATTTACTTGATCAAACCAATCAAGCGTTATTATTTTAAATTAGTTACCAAAGGAAGCCTTTAATTACGTGTCCTGTAAATTTTAACTTCAGATCCTTCTGTCGCAGACTTGTTTTTTGTTTTTGCTGATATTCTAAATCAAAAAAATGTATGGACATTTTCTTCCCTGAAGGCCGGCTTAGCTGAGTCTCTAAATATGATTTCCAAAATAAAAACTGAAATATGACCAGTGCGTGGTAGAGTGTGTGTGTGTGTGTGCGCATGTGGTGTGACATGATGCGGATCTGGCACACACACAATGTAAACTGGTGTCGCAAAGGTGAAAACACACATCTGCTTCCCATTATCTTTTTAAGATGAGATAAGTTATTTGGTCCACAAAAGGTGAACAAGACTCATTTTATGTTCCCACCAATGAAAGATGCCTTTAATTAATCGCAAAAACTCTTAATATATAAGAACTTCACAGTTATCTAATGGCAGAGGGCAGCATATCCTCGCATGTAATAGAAACTAGTCAATTTTCCAAAAAAAAAAAAAAAACTGATGGCAAATAATGCTCTTGTAATTTTTCCTTTGGGATCATTAAAGTATGATTTAAAAACTAATACCAAAGAAGGAGACAAATTTAATCATATTTTTGTGAAATATTTGATTAAAATTCTTGCAAAACTACCAGTCTGCTGACCAGTGCTCAGAATTATGTTGGGGACCCAATATTCATGTAGCCCAGTTTATGCGGAAAAAAAGCTAATGTGAATCTGAAAAAAACTGACATTGTACATTGTAAATAGTTTATTTTTTTAAGGCTAAGCTAGCTCGGTAGTTCTCCGCTGGGCTTTCCCAGGCCTCTCTGGCAGAATCAGGTCGCGGTAAACTTCTCCCATTATGGCGGAGCTGTAGGAACCTTTAGCGCCAGTGTCCGTCGTTCCCGCACGGACTCGCAGGCGGGTCGGACCGCATTACAATCGGCTTCTGTTTGGTATTTTCCGGAGCGAACGCGGCGGGTTTTTTCCCCCCACACAGTTTTAACTAAACTCGGGGAATAAAAAACGATCAAATCTGGTTTTTTTTGCCCCCTCAAGAGGTCAAACGTGTCCGTCCGCGCGCGGCGCGGGGAAATGTGAGCCGGCGGCCGCGGTCCGGCGGGCGGGCGGGCGGCGGGGGAGCCGATGAGCTGCTACGTGGACAGAAGCGACGAGGACCTGGGAGCGAAGCCGCGACAGACATGGACTCGGGCGCACACACCCGAATGCGCGTCCGCCCCGCGGGTCTGTGAGCAGATGTCTGCCCGCCGTTAACCCCCGGAGGCGTTTATGCGGGAAACGGTGAGCATGGGGGGCAGTTTTGGCTGCGCCGCGCCGGAGAACCGAGCCGACGCTTCTCCGTGATGAAAACTCTGCTTCTTCCAGGGAACCGAGTCGCCCGCCGCTGATTTTCTTCTCCCCTGAGGGACTTTTAACATTTCACCTCCAAGCAACTGCGACCAGGCAGCCGAGGCTCGGGGAAGATGATGTATTCTTCCAGGAGGAAGCCCGTCCTCTACTTCAAGGAGGAGAGACGGTAAGATGGCGAGGCGCAGAGGTCGCGCGCCGCGGCCGCCTCACGCCGCGGCCCGGCGGGTCAGTCCAGCCGCGGAGGTCCCGCGGATGTGGCCGCTGCTCGGGTTTTTTTTTTTCTTTTTTTTTTGCGTCGCTCTATTCGCAGTGTTACGGTAGACGCCGTACGAGTGCTTGGAAGGGCCAAACATGTTCGAGGAAAAGCCCGTTTTCTACGTTCGCGTGTTTGAATTTAGTCCTCCACAGGCTTCCATAGTTCGTTGTTCCAATTAAAATACAACCTCGTGCTTTTTATTACTTTAACCATTAAAATTATTTTTCCATTTAATGAACAAATGATATTTGATTGCACTTTGCTCTTCTTATTTACCAAATTAAGTAGCTTTAAAAATCAAATATTCATCTTAAACCGTCATAAAAAAAAAGCAGTCCCTTCATCATTTGTGTAAAATTCCACTCAAATCACACAAATGCTGATCACGAGTCATTTTGTCCTTGTTTTTTTGAGCATTTTGACATAAACATAAAAGCTCCAATCGTCAGTTTTAGAGGAATTTACAAGGGAAAGTGGCCTGAAAACACCCGGTTATATATATGAATAATGTCCACATTTTCAGCTGTCATAAGAAGCCCCAGATGTCAGGCGTGAACCTCATGACTAGTCCCAGTAAAGCTCTCATCACAGAAGAGGTCTAAGAAAGTGTTTTTTTGACCTTTCAAGAACTGAGACCTGGAAGGTTCCTGATCCAGAAAAGAGGAATCAGTAAGTAGAGACGTCGCTCTGGTTTTGACTCTGCGGTTCCCAAACTGCCGTCCAGGGACCTTCGCGTAACAGGAACAAGTCTAAACATCTCCACTTCACCTGCCGGCGCGTCTTCTCAGTGACTCATTAAATAGTTTGTGCTGCAAAACCCGTTTTTTCACTCTTTTCTCTGGCAGAAATTCCGTTTAATCATCGAATGAAAATCTGTCGACGAGTCAGTGATAAGCCGTTTTCTTCAGACTGAGATGACCCGGATGACGTCATCATGACATCACTGGGTCACTCTCACTTCAGCTTCTGCAGAGCGAAAGCAGCCATAGATGTTAGATCTTAGCTGGCTTGTCTGGAGGTTAGTGGAGGACGTTACGCCATCATGGGGGTTTCTTCTTCAGGCTTCTCAGAAGTATGAAAAAATGATACTTTTCATGACAAACTCGGAACGCCATGTTGTTGTGTATATGTAGCTGTAATTAGATTTTGACTTGTGTGATCCAAGTGGGAAGCGTCAGGATGGAGATGCTCAGGGAGGTTTTACTGCATCACCGTCACATCAAATACATGAGTATACACTCACCGGCCACTTTATTAGGCACACCTGTCCAGCTGGTTGGCTCATGGCATATTTGAATCAACTATCACATGAGAGCAGCTCAGCGCATTCAGGCGTGTAGACGTGGTCAAGAGGGTCTGCTGAAGTTCAAACCAGCATCAGGATGGAGAAGAAAGGTGGTTCAAGTGTCTCTGAAGGTGTCCTGGTTGCTGGTCTGAGTGTCCCAGCAGCTGCTGATCTGCTGGGGTTCTCACACAAAACCATCTCTAGGGTCTACAGAGGATGGTCCCACAAAGAGGAGACACCCAGTGGTGCTCAGTTCCTCTGTGGAGAAGATGAGCTGTTGATGCCAGAGGTCAGAGGTCAGAGGAGAACGGCCAGGCTGGCTCCAGCTGATAGAAAGACGACAGTTAGGTCTGAGATCTGAGCTCTGCAGGTAGCATCTCTGAACCCCCTCCAACCTTGGAGAACCTGGCAGACATCTGCATTCTTGGTACCAGCTGAGCATCGTTATAACGCCACAGCCAGCCTGAGTGTGGTTGCTGACCATCTCCATCCATTTATGACCCCAGTGGACACAAAGCTCTAATAACCTCTCACCGGGTTCTCCAACATGATGTTGAGTTCACTGGACTCAAACGGCCCCCACAGTCTCCAGACCCGGTCCAGTAGAGACCTTTGTGCGAGGCCGCAGAGGCGCGTTCACCGTCCGGCGCGGTTTGGGAACCTGGTTTGCCGTGTGTGTGTGTGTGTGTGTGTGTGTGTGTGTGTGTGTGTGTGTGTGTGTGTGTGTGTGTGTGTGTGTGTGTGTGTGTGTGTGACGACGATGACGCATGTACGGTCGTCACGTCAAAGCCACAACGACACGAGACTACTGAAGCCTTTATCGATGTTAAGAAAGGGGGTAAAATACCCCTGGACGGGCCACATCTCCCATCATGCTCTGCTGTACTTCATATGTAGACAAGTGATCAGTTTCCTCTCCCAGAATGCAACAGTTGCTGTGTTGTTCCTGCGTCTAACTTTGCTGTGATTTGTTTGGCTAACGAATGTTCTCGTCAGGTGGAGCGCCGCTGACGGCAGACTGTCCTCAGCGCGGGCGCCGGGCGCCCTCTGCTGGGCGCCCGGCGCCCTCTGCTGGACGGTGGGCGCCGCCACAGCTAATTCATCTTCTATTGTAGCAAAGCTCCTTAAATGCAGATGAGCAGAGGAACTTGATATCGGCGCTCGGCCGGTGCGTCTGTGACGCGCAAATATCGGCCTCTGTCGAGCTTGTGGCTGGATGGAAGATGAGGGGATGGAAGTGGCTTCCGTCATTGATCGTCATGAGTAGAATAACAAAGAGTAGGAATAATCATGAATTGAAATCACTCAGAATTATTTCTCGATTTATTCTGTTTCTACATCTTTTACGACACCGGGTTCCCTCCAGGATTTCTTGAAATTCTGACTATTTCAAGCTGAATGGTTTTTAGAAACCACCGTTATTTATTCACTGCACAACCGCAGCCGGTCGTCGTTACAAGCTTGGGAAGTGTTGGATTCGCTCACGTCATCGATGTCACGCAGGGAACGTTAGCAATGTTTACATGCTACACTAGCCACAGTACACATCACCATCATTTCTGTATCGTCCAGAGCTCGAGGGAACTGCGTCATGGTAAAGAACGTGGAGCATCTCCAGCTAACGTTAGCGAATCACCCGACACTGAGCTGCGTGGTGCTGTTCAAAGCGAGTCTGAAACATGACGCATGAAGGCCAAACTATCCTTAATTAGCTACGTCACCATCGTTAAATTCCCACATACGTTAACATTGGGCTGGTTTTCACAGGCTCGGAGAAAAAAAAACCGCATTAAAGGTCACCGGGCTGAGGCACCTTCCTTTGGCCTTTTCTCTCCTCTAACTGGGACCGCCGCCTCTTCCCCTCCCGACAGGCAGGTGCCCACAGTGTTGGTTTTTCAAAATAAAGTTAATTGCTGCGAAGAGTCACGTTCCATTATATTCAAATTCATTTCAAACATAGGCTATATATGTATATATATGTATATATATATACATATATATATATGTACACAATCAATTTCATGTCGTGGAAACCCTGCAGTAATGTCCTGCGATATTTTTCCGTGTGTGCCTCCTTCTTTCGTGCTGAACACCGACTTCACAGTCAACAACACTGTCGTTATTATAGTTTGTTTTTTTTTTTTTGGTTTAGACGTTGTAAACATTTTTTGCATTTTTCCACGTCGTAGTTGTTACTGTCACACATTTAACGTCCGGTGGTGTTTGGAATCTCCGGATGAGTAACACAGATGTTGATGGCAGGTGTACAGTGGGTCAGCAGCACCAGATCGTTTACTCCTGGAAGATTATTTAGAGGTAGAATTCAGGTCTTCGTGTTTGAGATACATGTAAAAACACTGTAAATTAACCAAAAAGTCTTCTGTCGTCAAGACTTGTTTGAATGAATGAAGGAAAAAAAGAACACTTGGCTGAACTTCTGACGTGAAAACAAACCTTCTGCAGGGAGCCGGCTGCTTCCTGAAACCCATAACTTTTATTCTTTAAGAAAATCTTTAACACTTAATAATAAAACAGCAATGAACACCGAGGAAAACGGCGCTGAATGAACGTATAAGTCAAATGCAAACATCTAGATAAAGGCAGATTCATTTCTGCGACCTGAGTGCAGTAGTTCTGCATCAGTGTCCTGCTGCTCATTAAAAAATGAGCAGCAGGACATTGTTGCTGCGTTTGACGCCTTCAGAGTCCATGAAAGAGACGTTCCAGTGTTTTCATGTTAATGGCAGGAGGGTGAAACTGTTCTGGTCTCTGCTGGGTTTGTGGTGTCTGATCTCCGGCCTGACTCCGCCCCCTGGTCTGCAGGTTCCTGTCTGGCAGATGCACCATCTACAAGCTGTTCGGCCTCTGCATGGTGCTGGTGTTCATCTCGCTGCTCTGGCTGCAGCTCAGCTGTACCAGCGACATGTCGGCCTCCACGCACGAAGACAGGCGCCTCCCCCAGCAGCAGCAGCCGCCGCCGCCGCCGCCCTGCCCGGCCGAGGGTCGGGCGTCTGCGGCGGACGACCCGTCCTGGGGTCCTCACAAGCTGGCCATCATCGTCCCCTTCAGGGAGCGCTTCGAGGAGCTGCTGATGTTCGTCCCCTTCATGCACTCGTTCCTCAACAAGAAGAGGATCCGCCACAAGATCCTCATCATCAACCAGGTGGATCACTTCAGGTGAGCCGCAGCTGCAGGAGGAGGAGAAGAAGAAGGCTCGGGCGACGGCTCGGGCTCGTGCTCGTGCTGGTGCTCGTGCTCGGGCTCAGGCGACGGCTCGTGCTCGTGCTCGTGCTCGTGCTCGTGCTCGTGCTCGTGCTCGTGCTCGTGCTCGTGCTCGTGCTCGGGCTCGCCGGCAGCTCTTCTTCTATGTTTAATTGTGTTTCAGCAGGGCAGGTCACATCTGCCATCAGTTCACACCAGCAGCTGATCACCAAAGCTGGGAACTTTATTTCTTTTCCAGCAGCAATTCACACATGCCAATAAAGGCTGGAAAGTTTAGGCCTAGTTGCCTTGAAAGTGCTTGAATTTTGCTCTTAAGCACCTGATGAGATGAAGGTCACAGTTCTGGAGCGACCGTGGGAGCGTTTCACGAACACTGATCCCTCAGCTCTGATCGAAACCCCCGAGTCATCCAAATCCTCGCTGAGTCATTGTCAGACAGTCGCTTCCGCTTTCTTCCGGTTCTTGTCGCCTGTCGGGATAAACGTTTTCTGATGAATCCGCTTTGATCCGCCCGCCGTGTCTGTCGCCGCCGCAGATTTAACCGGGCGTCCCTGATCAACGTGGGCTTCCTGGAGAGCGGCAACGACACCGACTACCTGGCCATGCACGACGTGGACCTGCTGCCCCTCAACGAGGCGCTGGACTACGGCTTCCCCGAGGACGGCCCCTTCCACGTGGCGTCGCCCGAGCTGCACCCACTCTACCACTACAAGACCTACGTGGGCGGCATCCTGCTGCTCACCAAGAAGCACTACCGCATGGTACTGGCCCGCCCGCCGCACTCCGGGATGCGCCGCATCTCGCCGCCGCCGCTCGCTGCTGAGTGACGATGACTTCTGTGTCTGTGCAGTGTAACGGGATGTCCAACCGCTTCTGGGGGTGGGGCCGGGAGGACGACGAGTTCTACCGGCGGCTTGGAAAAGCCGAGCTTCAGGTAAACGCCTCGGCGGCGCCGGCGAGCTGGTTTAATCGAGTTAAGGCGGCGTGTCGGCTGGCCTTTAGGCCCTTATTTGGTCGTGTGCTTCAGGAAGTTCTAGAACGTGAGCTGAAAGGTTTGCGCGCGGGTGCAGGATGAGGAGCATCGGTGAGCATCAGGTGGAGACGTCCAAAACGAGAACTGGAGAAAACGACTGTTGAAACGCGCTGATCCGTGCCGCCGCACAGACGCCGAGGCCAGTTTCAAACGGCTGGCGAGGCGGCGGCGGCGGTCAGGCGGCGGTGAGACAGAGGCCGCGTCTCAAGTCTCAGGTCTGCAGGTCCAGACTGGCAGACTTTGGAGGTTCAGACTTGGGAAGTCGCCACAAGTTCAAACTCCAGAAGTCGGCGAGTTCCCAAGTGCGCTCCTTGTGTTTGGAATAGCGGCGTTCCTCCTCCTCCTCCTCCTCCTCCTCCTCTTCTTCTTCCTCTTCTTCTTCTGTGTGAATGGCGGCTGGTGCTAAGCACATAAGCGTCATTAGCGCCACCTACAGACTGAATCATGTAAAACAACCACAACTCATCCCTGTTTAAATACTTCATATATAAATATATATCCCTTTATGTATGTATCCATGTATATATTCATGTCTATGTTGGTTATGGACGTGTGAGGTTTAAATTTTATATTTATTTTAGTCTTTTTTGAGCGAGCGGGCGAATAAAAGATGAACGCTGGCAAACTAAGTTGGTGAGTTGCAGATCCGAGCTAAATAAAAAAATAATAATAATTGGAGGAGAGACGTCTTGCGGTCGTTGTCGTCGCCGCTCGTCATTCGCTGCTCGCTGCCGATCGTCCGTGCATTGATCCTGATGCATTCTGGGATACGTGGCTTCCTACAATTGAGTAGGCATCCGATCAGACTTCTAAAAGTGGGCGGAGCAGGGACACTTCCGGGTTCTAGGTCCAGACTTGCCGCTCGCGGACTTGTGATTTGGACTCGGACCGCCGATGACGACGCTTCAAAAGTACGGGAGCCCGCAAGGCCGCGATTTGAGAAACGGCCGGAGTGACGCGTCCTCACTCACACCATCTTTGTCAGAACTGACTTTTACTCCAGTCGTTGCTCAGATAGAAATGTGCAGAAGAAGAAGCGGCGTCCCTCCTGATCGGCTCCCGTGTGTCTGGTCTCTCCGCAGCTCTTCAGACCGAGCGGCATCACCACGGGATACAAGACCTTCCTCCACATCCACGACCCGGCCTGGCGCAAGAGGGACCAGAAGAGGGTGGCCACGCAGAAACAGGTACAGACGGAGGTCCGGGCAGCAGGGGCGCGAGGAAAGATGGCGCCTGAACGACTCTGAATCGGCTCGCGGAGGTCAAGAATGTTTGGGGTCTTTTCCGAATGTTAAACGATAACTTTGTGTTGACGGAACGCCGAAGTCTGAACTGGGACGCGGCGCTCGAGCTGCGTCACTGACTCAAATGTGTCAGAAACGCCACGAGCATGAGAAACCATGTCACCACCCGGCTTGGAAAGGGGCGGACCCAACCGCAAACGCCATGGCTAATTTAGCTGGCGAGGGCTCGCGCCGGCGTGATCGTCGCTTGAGAACCACGGCGACCCGGCACTCTACAAGCATCCGGTTTGGTTTGCTCTCGTTTTTGTGATCGCGCGTCAGGCTGCAGCACTTCGAGGCTCGCGCTCACGCTCGCGCTCACGCTCGCGCTGTCACCTGCGGCGCCGGCTCCACTCGTGAGCTGTTCAAGGACCTAGATCAGTGTTCGTATTTAGCGCCTTAGCAAATGCGTCGCTGTCTCCGTATTCCGGTTTGAGCCGATGAAGCGAATAATCGGCGGGAACGTTTCCTCCCCGCAGGAGCAGTTTAAGGTGGACCCGGAGGGCGGGCTCACCAACCTGCGCTACCAGGTGGAGTCCCGCCAGGAGCTGACGGTCAACGCGGCGCCCTGCACCATCATCAACACCAAACTGGAGTGCGACCAGAGCCAGACGCCCTGGTGTCTCCTGGCATAGAGGGGGCGGAGCTTCGGATCGCCCCGGGGGGGCGCGCCGGTCGTGACTCTTCACTTGTGCCACGGGACTTTGATTGCGTTGACGGACGCAGCTCAGCGAGGCGGCGAGGCGGCGGCGCCGTCTTTTGGCAGTATTAAACGGTCGGGACTCATTTCTACCTGCTCGTCTGATGCTCAAACAAACGGCATTTCCCTTTTCCCCCAGTTGAGGGTCGACGAGCACGTCACGGCGGGAGGCTCCTCGTGTTCCCGATGTTCCTCCGGTCGACTCTCAATGATCTCAGACCTCCATTAGAGGTCATGCGGCTCAGCAGAGACTCTTCAGGTTGAGTTCAGGCGCCTTTCACAAGCATTTAAAACGCAAGACCTGATCCAGCGTCACCGACCCGACCCTCAAACGCAGCTGCTTGAGCTCAGCTCAGCTGCTTCTCCATAGCTAAGCTCGTCCTCCTCCTTCCTCATAGAGGGCAACATCTCTGTCAGTTATAGTCACCGTCTCCTTCATAGTCACCGTCTCTGTCATATCTACTGACATCCCCTTCTTGGCCATCTTCTCCTGGTTTTTGTTAGCTAGCATCTCCTCCTCCTCCTCCTACTTCTTCATAGGTCACGAACCACCACTGACTATATTCTTATTATTGTTATTATTACAACCAAGAAACGCAGCAGCTCCTGCTGGAAGTTGCTGAAGCAAAGCGGGAAGGTAGAAAACGGCTGAAATGAAGCATTAATGTCAGAGGACGGAAGCGTTTGGGTAACCTAGCGAGCGCTGTCGGCAGTCTCCCAACATATTTATATAATTAGCATTTCATACTTTTCCATGTAAAGTAAAGATGAAAAAAAAAAAAAATCCCATCAAATTCACTTGATTTCTTACTAAAACGTGCAAAGATGAAGAATCAGCAGGAAATGAGCCCAGAAGCAGGATGGTTAATTACCACGCTGGCGCGTTTTAGGGTCGAGTCAGTGACGCACAGATGGATCAGGTCCTTAAACGCCTCACGGGGACCCCAGGAAGCCTGCGCAGGACCCCGGGGGGCCGCGGACCTCATTCTGAACCTTCCGGCGACGCTTACTGTTACACACTGGGGATGTTGGGGGGTCACAGCCGGGTGTTTGACCTCTGACCTCAGCAGGGGTCACTGTTACTTTCTTCTTCGACTCCGAGCGAGGAGCCGCGACGCTCCTGACAGGAAGCAGGAAGTGCGTTTGATTTAGTTTCATTTTCAGAGCGCCAACTGAGCCAAGGGCGGCAAAATGAGCCGATGGCCATGTGGGGGTGGG
>CAAKHG010049588.1:30580-53016 GCA_901007715.1 Dactylopterus volitans | reverse complement strand
TTTTTGTTTTTTTTTTTTTTTTAGTGATTGAAGCAAAGCTAGCCTGCGCTTGCTTACTTTGAAGCAGGGATCCTTTGAGTCTTCAAATTGACTTTTTCCTCAGAAGAACGTGCGCGGAATGCTAATCTCCCGCGGTAATGCAGAACTCGGGACGAGGTGAGGCTCAAATGCCGCGGTCCCATCGTCCTCCGACCATGACACGACGAGTCTCAAAATGCAGGCCCTCCGCGGAGGGCGTCTGTTTTGCCAAGCGCGGCCTTCTTGGCTGTCTGCGCTGTCATGTTGTGACCAGCGATTCACGTGCGGGCCGACAGACGCGGCGCATCTGAGGCCGTCGTGAAAGGTTTCTCTGATTTTTGCGACAAAAAAAAAAAAAAATCAAGGCCCCTCGCGTACCCAAAATACCTCTGTGAGTAATCTGCCTCTCGTGCTGGCGGGCACCCGTTCCCGCGCCGTCCGCACGCGCTGACTCAATAGACACCACACTTTGTGCTGTTGTGTCTTTTGCGCGCCGGTTTGGGAGCACGCGAATGCCTCTGTGAGCGCGGAGGTCACGCCAGACACAACAACTCTCCCGGAGCCATCGACCTCTGCCTACCTCTGTAGGTTGCATCCGTGTGAAATTTGCATTTTTTTTCTTCTTTTCTTGATATATTTAGAACATTTTTCAGCCATTTGGATTTAATTTAAAAAAAAAAAAAAGTCAGATAAATTGTCTTTGAATGCAGCACGGGTGAAAAACAACTCGTGAAGCTTTGAAACTGGGGAAGGGTGAGACAAGTTCTCCCTCTAGTGGAACTCGCTCGGCCACACGGCAGTTCATCTTTTTTTATACGCATTAGTTATTCAGCGGTGAGTTTCTCTTTTGTTCCTCGTTCTTGCGTGACCGTTGTCACATCTCGTATTTGAAGAGGTTGTGGGGGCTGGGCACTGCTGGCCGGGCGAGCGGCTTGTTTGAACAGACAAATTGGAATTTTCCTCTTTTCTTCCTCAGTGAAAAAAATAGATCCCTTTCATTTAAACGAACGTCTCAGGTGGCTCCTTTTTCATTTATTTTTTTGTCAAAAATATCGGGTGACGATCTGGTCACGGACAGACAGATGTGGGAGTGAACATGTGGAACTATTCCTATAAACATCTGGACCGGTTTTAAACTATTCCAGAGCGCTGCATCTTCCCACGATCTCTTATCGCTCTCCTCCAGCCGATCTCTCTCTCTCTCACAGGACCGGCGCCTCGTCTCCTTTATGAAAGAAAATGTTTTGACTAATTTTAAAGACATTTTTCGCTGAGTATCAAAAGCGCCTGATAGGCTGCTGTTGGCCGGCCAAGTGAAGCTTTTCAACAGATCGCTTTAACTGACTTGGCGCTCCCGTCATTTCCGCGTGATCACATTATTAGCACGTTCAGGCCGGTTCAGATTCTCAGCATGAGGAATATTTCAGTTTTATGAATAAAGTTCGACAACCGTGAGTCCGTCAGGCCAAGCGGTGCCGTGACGGTGGAAGGTAAAAGTGAATCACCTCCTTCCCATGGTTCTTTTGCGTGGGTTTCGGGCCGCAAGATGTTCGAAAAAGAGCTCCTCTAAAAATATAAAGCGCATGACCTTCTCCGCCAGCGTCGAGCACTCTTTGAGTCATACGGGTCCTTAGCTGCTGCTTTTGACATTGTGTTTCTAGGTTTCACATCACAAAACAATCTCTGAAATTGTTTCTCATTTATTTAAGTATAATCATGAGGTTCGAATGCTGAGCGCATTCATGCGTCATGAATCCAAATTTGTATCGTTCACTTCTTTCTCTTCTGTTTTACTGTGGGCGGCTTTGCAGGCTGACGTTCGTTCTTCCAATCAAACTTATTAGAACTTCTTAAACTTTGTACAACATTGAGCTTGAGAGGCTTGCTTTCGCCACGGCAACCATGCCGATAGGCTGTATAATGCCATAAAACTGTATGATGTCATCGGACCGGGCTGTGTGACATCATCACGGCGATGCAGTTCTCCGATATAGCCGCTTAATTCGGATTTGATCATACAGCCGTGGCCTCAAAGCAAAGATTGTTTTATGATATTCTCTCTAAAACTTAAGCTGTAAGGACATTTACGCTTCATTTGAGCTTTCCCACCTTTTTGCTTTTTTTTGCAGTTCATCCGAGCGTCCCTGTGCATTTCCTGCAAGAAGCGCTATTTGTTTTTGTCTTTTTTTTTTTGTTTTTTTTTTTACTCATTTCCGTCGAGCTTCCCATAAATACCAAGCAGGTGACCGCGAGACAGAATCCACCGCGGCCGCGTTAGCCGGAGCCGTGCATGAATCATCATCTTTCCAACCCCGGCGCCTTATATTTCTAGTGTCACCGCCTGCAGGTGCCGTCGCCCACCGGCAGAGGGCACCGCCGCGCCGACCAACCGACGTCCCCCACCACCCCGCCACCCGGTGACGTAGGGACGCTGCCTGCCGAGCCGATCCAGCCTCCACACTGCCCCGCTCAGTCTCAGGCCGGGTAGGACCCCAGCAACGCCACTGCGATCGGTTCAACCTATGAAGATTGGGCTTCGCAATCGCCATCCATCCGTCGAGTAGACTGCATTCCGCGGAAATATATCACTGTCGCTGATCAGAAGGCACTTAAAGGCGTTGAATCGGTGAGTTATGGACGCCGCCGGCGGCGTCGGGAGCAGCGGCGCGTACGCGTCGTCCCCGCTGCCCAATTTTATTGTTGCTTTGTTCTGGGCAGCAGCCATTTTTAATCGCCTTGTCCTACATTCCCATCGCTGTCTTCACGCAACGCTCCGGTAGCCGAGTGGAGACGTTGCTGCGGGGCTGAGCATCCCCAGACGGAGCTTTCCGATAAAATAAAAATAATAATAAAAAAAAAATGCGCGGTTCGTAACGCCGGGCACATATGCGGCTGCGATGAAAAAAAAATCTCCGGCCCGTCACTGGGTTGTTTCTCAAATCCCAAACGCCAGACTGGGAAGTTTATCGGGGTTGCCGTTACGCTAGTTTTCGAACAAGCTGCGACTGCCGAGATCAGTCGGCCGTCGCCGATTTGGCGATTTGAGATGCGCTGTGCGTTTAATTGACGTGTTTGCTGCATAGAATGCGGCCGCGGCAGCGATTTGCATCTCCCCGGGACCTTGCCGAGGAGCCCTTGATGTTTACATAGCCATTTTCCTTTAGCCACAAGCTAGCACACCAGCGGTTGGCTAGCAATCGGCAGTTAGTTTCTCTCTAGGCGAGCCTGTGTGGTTACGCTACAATTGAAGCTAATGTTTGGAAGCCTATAACATCTCTTCGATGATGGATATTCGTGTTATTATTTTTTTTATATTTTTTTCGCTTCGTGTTTAGTCCGTTTCTTGGTGGTGAGATGAACGCTAGCGTTAGCTGGTTTTTTACACCGAGGAGCGACACCCAGAACTCGTTCGCGTTGAGGCGGGTGGGGATTTAGAACGCAATTCCGTGGTCTGATTCGGTGTGATAGCCTTGGTGTATCACTCTCAATCCCCTCTGTTGTCGGGAGTTTGCTGTCTGAAGTAAATGACGTAAAAAAAAAATGCGGATAATGTCAAAGAAATTAGTCGCTAGCTTCCTAGCTGTCATAGCGTTAGCCGCCGTGTCTGAATTTGCAATTCGATGGCTAATGCTAAAATAAATCTTGCAGAGTGGCCTCTGAAAATTATCTTGGGCGAAAGGATGTGATTTCTTTTCTTATCCAAGTACTCATACATGGGTTTTGATTAGGGGATGCTTGTTTTTTGTTTTTTTTTTTTGGAGACATAATCCAAAATGTCCATGCGGAGCTTGCGGCCTCCTGGGTTGCCCGGTATTCGGCTCATATTACTGTATTTATTTGCATTGCCTGTGTACCAAATATTCCAAAACATCAGCTGCTGACGGTGTGCGCTTACCTGACGTTACACAGCCCGCGACCCTCCACCCAGAGAGGAAAAGCCCACTGACCCACTTTATAATAAATCATTTGTCCCCGTGTCTTAACAATTAACATTGTCTTGGTGTGTTTTTAAGCAAAGGCTTTTAAGGATGAATGCGACTGACCGTCGTATCAAAAATGTCAACATTAAGTGCCTCTGTTGTATCATCATACTGGGTTGTGCACTTGATTTATTTTGTGTTTGTCAAAGCCAGGATGGAAATACAGGTTTCAGAAATTACAGGTAAAAGGATAGTGGAATATGTGACATTTTTAACTGCTTCGCCTTTACCTAGCTGTGGCAGTGTCAGTAAGAGTTAGATCATGTTGTTTTTCTGTTTCTCTGTGTATTTTTTTTTTGTAATGACTGAATGAAATCCTCAGAGTTGTCACTCGTGTAGGCATTGACTTGTAAGCCTTCTTTTAAGTCTCATAAGCCGAGGCCAGAGTGCTGTTGAATTACAATGAATGACGAAGAAAGAACAAATAACTTCAATAATGTAACCCTCTTTTTGGACATCACAGCCTCTTTTGTGTTGAACTGGCCCAACCCTGAGTCTTGTGTTAGTACATATCTCGCTTTGGTAATAAATGTAAACGTGGTTGGGCTAACTTCATGGGATTTTTGGAAAGTCTGTAACTTGATTATTTTGTCATGTGAACACTGGGTCAGTGCATAAGTTAAATAAGGTTATTGTGGTGCTTTGAGGGCATGGTCACTTTAATAACGCCTGCTCACCAATCACCGCTTTTTCCTCCCAACATTGCAGCAGTTCTGTGCCGTAGGCCCATGTTAAAGGAAGAATAGGAAATGTAGTCTCAGCCAGGAAAGAGAAGGGATTCTTGGCATAGCAACACCATGATGCTTACATCCTGCCCACTAAAACTGTGCCTTTGACAGTTAAGTTTGGTTGAAATAACGAGTGTAACGTGCATAATGGGTACTTGTGCCAAAAGGTCTGTTTTTATTATTCAGAGTATGGTTAAGAACAGAATAATCCCGCATGTCCCTGTTCCAAGGCAGCATCACAATATGGAAGGTCACCCTGGTGTAATTAGTGTTGTATTGTGCTTTTAAATGCTCATAATAACGGCGTGGCAAAGGGATGCCGACACACTGAGGACGGGCACACTTGTGTGGCGACATGCTACCTCACATTGGCTCAAGTTGCACATGAGCACAGTGCAATAGCACCAGACATCAGCCATCTGACCACCTACATACATACAATGAATATTTAGCAGTTGTGTAAGGACATTATCAGCCAGTCGATGTTCCTATTTAAAGAAACAGCGTGGAGACACATACAGTCCAGTCATTTATGGCTGTGTGAATGCATTTCAAACTGTCTAACTAATTAAAAAAAACTGCATTATAAAATTGTTTTCCATTCCTTAAATGGTTGGACAGATGTGTCTTTTGTTCATTTTTGCCTGTGGGGGGAGCAACAAACACTAAGAAAACGCAGAATAATCCCATAAAAAAAAAAGCTGAACCCGGCTCAGGCTTAACTGGCTGAAGTGGTCTCATCATCATTTTAATGAAAGGTGAAATTGCTGCAGCGATAACTCTCCAGAGTAGTCTCAAAGTATTATGTGTCTGTGCAGTGGTTTGGCATCGGATAAGCATTCAGACTCATTTATCTATTCTGAAAATGGACTTAATCAACAGCATATAATCATCTTACTGGTACTTGGAACGGGGAAACCTCCACCAACGCGGCCAACTTCCCCGTTTCCCTGTTGATAAGCTGAAAGGATGCTAACCCACTATAGGTGACCAGCGGTTGTTCACAGATATCAAACAGCCAGCTGTTTGTATGCCTTGCGTGTCAAGGCCCTTAAACACGCTATTTTACCACTTGGATGTAAAGGGGTTGTATTATGGGAAAACGGTTTACTAGTATGAAGGGGAGGACTTAAGTGTAAGAAGGGACAAACAAATAATATAAATCAACATGATATAAAATGTACCATTTTGAATTTTGTCAGGCTTTGTCACAATCCCCAGAACCTACCCCAATGTGTTGGAAAATTAAATGACCAACATTCAACTTGCGTTGAGTACATTTGAACGACATGTATCGTCTTTTTTTCTGTCATATTCAGCTTCAGTGTCTCTTAGAACATAATGGATACATTTTATCGTCTGTATTGGACGGTTATGCCAAGACTCGGCGGTGACATAACCACTCGAAATCGTTGTTTGCCACTAAAAAATGAGCGGCACGCCATCCGCCACTTATGGATCTTGCAACCGCCACAGCAGAAAGCAATGCTCGTTCCCACAAAAATTTAAGTGACAATCGATAGAACAGACAAAAAAAACATTTTACCGGTGGCGGCAAACGTTCAGAATTTTCCTGGGTTGATAAAGCTTGAATGACATTAATGTTCTCAGGACATCTCTCCCAGTTAGCATCTGACTGTAATAAGAGACGCAGACGTCACCCTCTTTCATGGACAGTATTTGTATTATCTAACCTAAAATCAGTAAGACTGAGTATTGCCATATTATTGCCATGTTCTGGGATAACTTGGTCCATTATTATTTGCTGCTTTCAGCCGCCAAGATCTAAATAAACATTCCTGCTCAATCATACCTGGCAATAGGAGGAGAACTGTCTGAGTATTAAGTTAATGTGGACATTTCCTGTCCTTTCTTTTGAAGAATCAGAAGGCACTGGGAAGAGGCGCAAAGAAAAATTTCCATACTCGATGACATTACATCGCAATGTCCGATCGTTTGGGGCAAATAACCAAGTCCAAGGATGGGAAAAGCAAGTATTCCTCACTCAGCCTATTTGACAAGTACAAGGGAAAATCAATAGAAACTCAGAAAAACACAGGTAAGGCTTATTTGATATATCCTCTTCATGTATTACTTTATTTTTGGTCGTTGTCGATGTTTTCCCACCCTTTTTTTTTTAATGCCACGTCTCTCTTATCCACCCGAATTTCTTCTCCCAGTAGTTCCACGACATGGCTTGCAGAGTCTTGGCAAAGTGGCCGCAGCCCGGCGCATGCCCCCACCTGCTCATCTGCCGAGCTTGAAGTCTGAAAACAAAGGAAACGATCCCAACGTGATTATTGTGCCCAAAGACGGTACAGGATGGGCAAACAAGCAGGAACAACCCGATCAAAAGAGGTGAGCGCAGAAAGCTGAGGCTGCCGTCCCAGCGCCACCCAGCGCAGAGTCATGCAGTTGTTTGTTCGTTCTAATTCAGTTCCTGTGCCTCGTTTCTGACGGAGTTCCATGAGGCTGAATGTTTTCCTTTGCACTCTTTGTAGTTCTATTGCATCAATACCACAGCTGCCGGAGTTGCCGCCGCAGCTGGCTTTACAGAAATCTGTCTCCAATCTTCAGAAGCCCTCACCGGTAGCCAACCAGGAGGTGCGTATGTGAAGCTTTGGTTATGCACAACCAGTGATACTTTTGCCATATTGACGATGATATTTAAACATGGGTCACTTATTTTAGAAGAACGCTGGAGCTGTCTATGGAATATATACTACCTTTTTCTTTCATAAGTTCAGGAAAGAGTGAAATATACAAAGAGATCTAATGCAGCTGTTCGATGGTAACTTTGTTCTCTCCATGTCTACAGAACACAAGCACAGGTGGACCAAAGCAATGGGCCCAGCTAAATGGAAAGGCAGTAGAGCAAGATGGTGAGTCATCTCAGATTCTTCTGTAATTTACCTTTAGGTGCATGTAATATCAAACTACAAACTAATGGAGAGAAATATTACTGAAATAAGACAATTGTGCCGCTTGTCTCCACGACAACACCAGGTTCAAGGGCCTCAAACCGACTTCAGCCCTTCTCTCACGAGGAATTTCCCACACTGAAGGCAGCTGGAGAACAGGACAAGGTTGGCAAGGAAAGAAGCGGCTTCGATCCGTCGTATGGGCCCGGACCAAGCCTCCGCCCCCAGAGTAAGTTCTGTCCTTGCTTGGCCACCCGCGGGAACAGTCTGGCGGGCTCACGGATAAGCTGATGTCTCCTGGAAGTTATAAGTTATTAAATTGGCAGCAAAATATTTTGACTGTCTGGAGGTCTATGATACTGTTGAAATACATGCATGAAAAAGGGATCATTGGAGCAGTCTAGTCCGAACAATCCGGCTGCCACATTCTCACAGATGAGCCGCCTCTCTTGGATTGACCACCGAGTGTGAGGGAGCAGAACGGCTGTGGTATTGAATTTTGCATGGCCAGTTCTCGGCTGGCTGACCAACTGATGTCGAAGTATGCGCCATGTGATCCTTGACGTGGCAATTAATTAAAAAAGACAACAAAAAAAAGAATACGCCGTCTCTTTTCAATTTTACATTTTGTTACGGCATATCATTTTATATAGAAATCGTTTGTAGCTGTTTATTAATTCCTCCTGCATCCATTTCAAGATGTGACGAGCTGGAGGGAAGGTGGTGGCAGGAACCTTCAGCCCTCGTCCCTGACCCTCAGCCTGCCAGCAGATCCTGAGGGTAAGCCCACTGCCCTGGGTGAGACCGGCACCCCTCCAGCCTCATCTCACCCCACCACTGCCACCAGCACCACCTCCTCCAGTACAGTGACGGCCCAGTCACCAGCCGTCGACCCCAAGGAGCCCTCCCTGCGACCCGCCCAGCCTGTCCGCAGAACAACCGTCCCTACTGCCCTGCAGTATCAGCTTCACCACACTTCAACTGCTGTCTACCATGATATGTTACCCGCATTCGTAAGTTCTCTTTGGCCAATTCGGCATTTCAGTTATTTGCAGTCAAATCAGCCTTTCAGATTACAAAAAAAAAATGCATGCACATGAACATTTGTCATCCTGCTGTCAGATGTGCTCTAAAGAGACACGGGAAACCCCAGGTACAGACCATGTCCCCACCACTGTAGCAGCACCAGCCCGATTTGACAGCAAACCCACTTTTAGACAGACTTACGCCAAACCTGAGCTTGTCAAGTAAGTACATTTGTCTGATTCACTCATTGGTCGAACACGGTGACGTGTAGATTCGTAACATCTGGCGTCTGATGTTGTTGCAGTGGCGATGTGAGAAGGGAGAACCGTTTTGTCCGCGGTCCACCTCGACTCTCCTCCCAGCCAATCCGCAGACCTGGTGACAGACCCCAACGCCCAGCGATCATCAATCCAGAGGACCTGAAGGACCTTGATGAGCTTGACAATGACTGTGAGGATGGATGGGCTGGTCAGTATTTCTTTAACTTGTCCCCTTTGCACCAGATAAGAGCCAAATGGCTAACGCTGTTTTTTTCAGTCATTAATTTGCATTAATTTTTGTGTATCTCAGCTTCTTCCTTCTTACTGCCAGCATAGTTTGAATCTTGAAGCCCTGGTGTGTTTCTGATCATTTCCAGCAATTATTACCAAGATGTAAAATGTGTTCTGGGTGGATAAATGATGAATAATCCCCTACTCTGGTTACGCAAAGCAGGGTTTTTTAAATTATTATTTTCACATGTTTATAGTCGCATATCAGCTCAATGGAGTAGGTGTAGTAGTGCAGGGATTCCCAAAGTGGGAGCATTGGGGGGGTGCATCAGCAAATTGGAGGAAAGATGAGGGAAAGGGTTGACTTTTTCAAATGTAAAGAAGAGCATCTGAACAGGAAGTCGGCTACAATAACGCAGCAAGCTCGTGTCCCGGAGCGGGCCCAGAAGGCCTCGGTTTTAGCCCTGCACCACATTGCTCTTGCTAAAAAAGAGACACACAATTGGTTAGGATTTAATTCTGCCAGCGATCCGAGACACTGTCAGAACATTGCTTGGTGAGGATGCCGGCCATAAAATCGGCGCTGCACCACTCTCAGATAATTCCATGAGCCAGCGGATTGATGTCGTCGTTCTGGGATGTGCCCGCTCAACCTCTGGAGCTGCGAATACTTGGCACCTCAGCTGGACGAGAGCACACATCTACCCAGTGCTACCCAACTGCTTGTGTACATCACATTCATCTGATTACGATTACACTGAAACTGATGGACTGGACTGGACTCATTGCGTGGGGATGCATTTGGAAGGGAGCTGCGGCAGTGACCAGGGCTCTATTCAAGCAGGAAGCCCCGCATGCAGTTTCCACACATGGCGTGTTCCAACACTAGGAACTTAACTGGGTAGCACAGGAGGTGATACAAGTTGTGAATCTCAGTCTGCAGTGGAATGAGACGGATGCGTGTCATGAAGGGTTGCCGCTTCACTCAAATGTGCGCTGGCTGTTGCAGGCAGCAGTTTTGAAACGTGTGTGAGCTGCGGGGGTTGGTCACAGAGACGCATCAGCTGGCAGATGAACGCTGCCCGGTTTTGCGAACTTACATACCTGTCAGACATTTTTCAGCACCTAAATGTAATGAATCAAAGCATGCAAGGGCGTGATACATAAAAAGAGGTGCAAGACAAAGTGCATGCTTTCTTTTCCTAGTCCCACCTTGAGCACCTCTAAGGAAATTCCATGGACTATTTTCCTGACCTTGAAAACGGCCATATAAAATGGGATAGAGACCCCTTTGTCACCGGTGTATATTCTAGTCTGGACTTAGCGTAACAGGAGGAGCTGATTCACATGACAAACTCGGGAGAATGAGGTTCTTTCCCTGTCTACTATTGGTCACATGTAAGAAAGGACTATTCTGCCTTGGCTTTGAGGACTGCGAGGTGACGTGCCTTCTTACTTTTGCAAGTCCCTTTGTGTGAGTCTGGCTTTTCAACTTTAGAATAAACTTAAAGCAAAACACAGAATTTGTTAACATGTGGATGATGACATGCTGTTTGCACTGATAGACTTGTAGTACGTGAAAACACAAATTTGCCTGCACCGCTTCCATTATGGAGTACTTTTTCACTCAGTACAGAATATACACCACATTTGTAGGACAATTTTTTTCATTTGGTCAACTGAGAGTACATAGATGCAGTATGCCGTGATTCCTCCTAATGCCCTACATCCTACATGTGCTGTATTTTTTCAGGACTCCATGAGGAAGTTGACTATAGTGAGAAGCTCAAGTTCAGCGATGATGAAGAGGACCACTCTGCCGGTGATAAAAACAAGATGTGGTGAGATCTCCATCCCAAAACCTTTCTACTATTCCAAATTAGCTACTCACACATTCGTTTTGCCAAAAATACACGCAGCTTGCCATAATCTCATCCTTATTTTAAAAGTTTTGCTATTCATTTTAATTCAATTGTTTAGGGCTGAGTGGGAAAGGGAGAGAGAGAATCAGCGAGACTGCCAGTCCTCCCTAAGTTCCGGTGAAGTACCTTACCCCCAGGATGGTCCCGAGGACATTTATTCTTACCACCATCACGAGCCTTCCAGGAAGACCAGTGGCAGATACCTCTCTACAGACAGCCAGGTGACAACAAGCTTTGTTTTTCCACAGTCCACTTTTGAGATCGCTTGTCTAAGATTTACTCATTATGTTGTTCACAGATGAATCACGTTGTACTTAAATCACTGTGTGACTGTGCAGCAAAAGGCAACTCTGCAGAGCACATGAATAGCAATACGCCTTCACATGTCCTCAAGTTACGCTGTTATTATGAGTTGGGACAGATGACCTTGCTGTAACCATGGTGATAGTACCTCTTTCACCTGAGAAAAGGATGAGGCAGAGATGATGGAAATACAACCATCCTCCACTTTTTCCCTCCCTATTTCTGTCATTGAAAGGAATACATAATAAGTAAAAGCTGCTCTATGAATGGAAAAAAACATGAATGGAACTATGTAGATTTTTAGATTTTTTTTTTTTATTAAATAAAGAAATTAACTAACCATATGGCAACAACCAAGCTTCCACACTTAAATCCTTACCCAGACTGGAAAAATGCTTAGTTTCATTGCTTTCTTAAAATGACACATTCTGAATAATTCTTTTACACTGGAATATGTTTGTTTTTTTAATGAATATTTTGGCTTAGACAGTTATATAAATACATTTTTTTTAAAGAAAGCATTTTTAGAAAATATATTTTATCAAAGGAGAGCCAGATGACATAACACATAGGGCTTAACCGTGAAAACCTCTGTTTGACCTCCACGGCCCACAGAAAAGCCAAGGCGAGCCACTGACTGACCCGGATGATCACCAACACCAGTCTCAGACTCAGGCACCGGCCAGAGCAAAGTATGTATCACCTGAGCTGTCGGAGGCTGTCGAAAGGGCTCGCAGACGCCGGGAGGAGGAAGAGAGGCGTGCCAGGGAGGAGCGGCTGGCAGCCTGTGCGGAGAAACTCAAAAAGCTGGATGAGAAATTTGGAAAGACCGAGAGGCAGATGTCACGGACAGAGGAGGGCCAGAAAGACGGAGAGGTCAAAGAAGTCCCCTTGTCCCCAAACAGGGAGCAGAGTAAAGCCCACCATGAGAGCTGGCAATACAGCACAAAAGGTCAGATACTATAAGCAGACTTGAAATACATGTAGCCCTCTCGATTTTGTTTACAATATGAGGAAAATTCCTGGTTTAAACAACTAATTCAAAGCTTTTTGTCTTATTTCCAGATGTAAATGAGTGTCCTTCAGACAACTCCCCTAGTCATAGTTACCGTGAGGAACCGAACTTCCCTACCTATCGCAGCAGTGAAGATGATGGCCAGGAGCCCTCCTCTCCCTCTGGAGACTACAGTGGACGTCATCCCTCCAAATCCTTCCCACCCCGTTTTCAGAAACAGTCACAGCACCAGCAGCAGGTAAGTGCCACCTGGTATCCCCTGTAAACCATCAAGTCTTAATCCCAGGCAAACGCATCAATGTCATAATGGCTATATTGTGAACAGAGAGCTCCTGAGCCAAAGCAGTTTTTTTTTTTTTGGTTGCAATATATAACATGAGACAGCCTTGTAAAAGGTGTAAATCTGTTAGTCTAATTTGGTTGTCAAATGTTTGGGTTAATAACCTTTGGTACCCTAAATTAAGCAGAACAAAAGCACGTGTGAATAAAGCTCGGCTGCTTTGGTTTTAGGGTTGTGGCACTGAACACGCATTCGCACCGTTATGGCTTACTGCTACGCCAAAAACCATACACCCAAAATCATTGTTAGTCACTGCAAAGGCCATGTCTCTAAAATCTGGAGCAGCTGACGAAAAGAGGAATCTGAAGAAACACGGAGCTTATCAGTAACATTGTTACTAGTCTCCTCAACAGCGACAACAACTCATAACCTCATTCAGTCATTCACAGCGATGGCAGAAACTGCCATGTGAGGCGGGAACCTGCGAAATGTCAGCTTTTCAATTGAATTAGTAATTTAACAAAGATCAGACAATTACATACTGCCAGGATATATTCACTGTATTTAACAAAAGGTTTAAGGATTTCAAAACTTTTAAAAATCAAGCTAATTTTGCACCAGAGCCTTAATACTGCTGAAGCCTGATATTGACTTCAGCGGAACCTCCCACATTTCTAGAGCGAAACATGCCTATTGATTTTGTCCGTTATGCATCCCATTTCATAGGAACAAGCATACAAGATGCAGCACTGGCAGCCGTCAGGTCACACTGTCCCCTCCAGCTCAAGCCACACACAGCGGAGCTACTATCCCCCACATGTGCTCGGGTTTGATCCCCGCTGGATGATGATGCCACCTTTCATGGATCCCCGCATGACCCAAGGACGATCTCCCGTGGACTACTACTCCAGTGCTGTCCACTCTTCGGGTAAATATTTAACTTGGGAAAATACACATTTGAAATGAGACTTTTCTCTGGTTCTGTATGTTTCAAAATGTGATATTTGAAAATTTAGATTTCATTTATTTATGTATTTATTTATCATCAGGAATAATGAAGCCCATGATACACCAAGACCACTTGAACAGTCCTGGTTCTGATGAAGGATGTCATACCAACGTGCACCAGGAGAGAAGAGCCCCCTCCACTGAGCCTTATCCTGCATGGAACCAAGATGGTTACCCATTGCGCAGCTTCACTCCTCCTTACCAGAGGCAGCATGAAAGCTCTGACAGTGGCCAGCAAGATGACAGGTCGGTTGCTTTGTGTAAAAACATTACTACCTGTGAATTTATTCGAAACATATTAAGATTAGAAATCCCTGCGTCTTGTCCTATCAAGCAGCATTACACCAGTTTAGAGTTTTCATCATTCTTCAACTTCTTTTTTTTTTTCCCCCCCTCAGAAGTGATATGGCCTCCTCCCAACAAGACTCCTATGAAGACAGAGCCACTGAGTGCTTGTCTCACCCTCAAGATGACCTCCCCCATCATGCCTACCAGAGCCGATGCCCGGACAGAGAGCACCATGACCAAGGGTTGCTGATCAGTACTCAGAGCAACTCCCAGCATCATTCAGATAATGAATACCCAAAACAAGAGTCACGAGACAAGCATGTGAAAGATGGTGCTGAATGTCATGATGAGACCTTAGATGGCTCCAAGGACAACTGGAAAAGAGATGCAGGTCAGAAACAAGATGGAGGACTCAATAATGCTCAAAGCCAGTGGTCTGAGCCCAGTTCCGGTTCCAGTAGTAGCATCAGCCAGCCATCTGAGACAAGTGGGCGCACATTGACACGCAGAACTGGACCAATCAAGAAACCAGTTCTCAAAGCTCTAAAAGTGGAAGACAAAGAGAATGAGAAGCCTAAACCCGAGCCTGAGGAGAAACCTGTCCCTTACCGCCTGGAGAAAGAAGTCCTTACTAATGTTTACGACTTGAAGAAGGATAACCAGCCTGTCAGCAATAGACGCTCAGCCTCACCTGTTGTTGAGAAACAGCCCGAAGAGAGACAGCATCAGTCACCAGCTCCCACCAAAACAGATAGGCCCCTAAGCACCCAAAGTGACGACTCTCCTAAGGAGAACACCTGGGACAGTGGTAAAAGCCAGTCACCTAGAGATGGCCAAGAAAACAGGGAGCCTCAGGTGCCGCGGCGCAATAACTGGATTTTCATAGATGAGGAGCAGGCCTTTGGCACAGTCAGGGGAACGGGTAGAGGCCGCAGCCGAGGCTTCAGGGAATTCAACTCTAGAGGTGGAACCCGTGGCGGCCGAGGTGGAGACAACCTCAGAGGGGCTTATAACAATAACAACGGCACTAGCGCCCAGCGAGGTGGCAGAGGAAGAGCCACACCACGGGACCTTAAGGTAGAAGAGTTTCAGAGGGGTAAGCCCCGCAGGCGCAATGTCAGTGAGACCTTAAGCGAAGCCTCTGAATATGAGGAGATGCCCAAGAGACGACGCCAGAAGGGATCTGAAAATGGAGAAGGCTACACAGAGTCTGGAGAGGCCCGTAAAGCTGATCGAGACTCCTGGAGATCCAACAAGGTGTACACAGATGACCAGGCAACCGCCGATGCCAGAGAGAAGGCCAAGACCAGCAGGAGCTTTGGAGGCCGCATGCTGCCTCCCAGGCTGAACACCACCGGAAATTACAGTCGAAGCTTTGGTGGCTCCAGAGACATTTCTACATGGAGGGGCCGTGGCCCTCAGTTCAGTACTAGCGGTGGCTCCATGCAAGAAAATGGTTATGGTCCTGGAGCTGAGACTACTTTCTCTCGCAGACCACCTGTTGAACGTGAGCCTCTCAAGTACACAACCAAATTTACTGGCTCCTTCATGGAAAATGGCACAGAGGAACGTGAAGGAGAATACTATTTTGACAATGACAACCCCGATCGACAAGTATTGAGGAGGCGGCGACCACCACGCCAAGACAAGCCTCCACGCTTCCGTCGTCTGCGACAAGAGCGCGAACCTGGCTCAAACCAGTGGACGAGTGACGAGTACATAAATGGAGACTTTGCCAACCCCTGGCCTGGTCGTCCCAAAGGCAGTGGGGAAGACGGCTGGCCCAGTGGCAGTTATTCTGGTGGACGTTCTAGCCAGCCTGGTCAGGCAGAGGATTGGGAGTCAGGATCAGACAACAGCGACTTTGGAGACTGGAGAGAGAAGCGAGGTGGAAGCGGCGGAACGGCCATACAGGTGCACGGTGACATTCCCTCAGACTCGTGCATTAGTGAACCGGGCTCTGTTGAGAAAAGGGAACTTTCCAAGAGAAGTTTCTCCAGCCAGAGACCATTGGTGGAACGACAAAACAGGAAAGGAGAGCCGTCACTGCTGGAAGCGAGCAAGATGACACGTGCCCCTGATAATAACCCATCCAACTCCTCCAACAGGAGTGATACTTGGCAGAATGGAGGGCCTTCTTGTAAAAGGTGAATTGAACAACGTAACAAACTCTGATCGTGCTCAAAGAAACGTCTATTTCTTAGTTATGAACAGTAGTGTCTTCCTTTCATATCGCGTTCACCTAAATATTCAAGCTAATCCTCTCATAGTGGCGCCAAATATGTGCGCTAATCTTAATGGTCCTTTTATAACGTTTATGAAAGTGGGCCCCTTCTCTGCGTTGTGAAACCGTAATCATACAGCAACAGAGGCATAACTTAAATTTTTCCAGCATTGATTAAATGGCCTGCCAGCCCAAACATATATTGGAGCGTATCCACATGGCATCCCCACTTTCTCTGCCTTTGTTGCACAGATCTAGAATGAACAAAATCTACCTGATCATCACTCTCCTGTAGATATTTTGTCCAGTCGATTTTCCCACATTCTGGTCCAGTATTAATCAAATTAAAAATGTATCTTACAACTAACCGTTCTAATCAACTAAGTCTAAAACACTGAGTATGCATGACCATGCAGTTTGTTGTAGATGCAGCTCCGTTATTACCACAACACCCCCCTAAGGCTCATCCTGTTTGTTTTTAGCCTGTGCTGAATGAAAATTCTTACAAATTGGTCATCTGTCAAAATTATAAATTTAAACTGTCCACAGGATTTCGTATATTTCGGTTATTCTGCTCTCGCACACTCAATTGAAACCCCATCGTCTTCTTGTTTCCAGCAGGAGCCCAGATGACTCTGGCCCAGTCTACAGCATAGAGCAGCCGGAGGAGTGGGACCCCAGCGAGTCCTCAGGGAAGAAACTGGACAAGGAGCTGAAGTCAGGGTCTGTCAAGGCAGACATGAATGAACCTCTGTCCCAGTACGAGCTCAGCACCTACCCATGTGAGTTTTTTTTGGATTCCCATTTGTAGTCTCCGTGTTAATACAGATTAAACGACTGGGCAGTCTCCATTTTTAGGGCGGACACCAGGTGCCCCTGCAGCACACACCTCTCTGCATCTCATCTCTACATTGAAAGACTTGAACACTAACCACTTGCCTGTCTTGTAGTGGAGGGAGAAGCTGGTGGACCCGTTTCAAATCCAGATAGTTACCAGGATGCCTTGTCCAAAAAGCAAAGACGCCCACAAGAAGATGACAGGAGGAGGAAGGAACAGGGAGCTGCAGTAAGTGAACTGCACGGTCACCAAGATGCTCCACAATCATTCTGATTGATAAGATGGTGTGATAGCAAGGTGTATGGTTTGTGAACCCCTTTCTCATTGTTGCCCGTGTTAGGTGCCGGTGAAGAACAGGTCACTCACATCTAAGATACCACCGCGCTTTGCCAAGAAGCAGGGAAGCATGAGCATCGAACAGCCTGAGGAAGCTCTTTCCTCTAACAACCTGGGAACTGAAATCTGGGAGACCAACAGCTCAGGTGATAGTCTGATCCAGCCTTCTGTCAGTGGTTTTCTCTCTGTGCTGTTGTAGGTGTCAGGTAAAAGCTGTAGAGGCTCATTATTCAACGATTGACAGGGTTGCTCAAATAATAAAGTCAATGCTTCTGATATTTCTTGACAATTTTTTTGTAGTGCTTCAGTTGTGTTTAACTTCATTATATACTATGACTGCTCACACGATTAAACGGCCAAAAATGATATAGTAGCAAAAGATGTTTGTCAAGATGTTTATACTTTTTAATGAGTGACTATTGTTATTCACTGATGGCATTTGTTTATTTTCCAGCTCTTTCAGTTCAGTCTTCAGGGGGAGACTCGTGGACTAAACAGGTGTCTTACACTGGGAGCGAGCCCAACTCTGAGGTACAATTTTGAGTCCACTGCATAACCTATGTCTTTATTTTTGACATATTATTACATATTGACCAAATATTGATGACTGAGAAACTCAAAACACAGTGCTGCCTCCTCCTGTGTTTTGGTCAGGACTCGGATGCCGGCCCCGAGCAGAGTAAAGAACAGCACAAACCCGGGCCCATTGGAAATGAACGGTCCTTAAAGCACCGCAAGGGCTCAGAGGGCGTTGATCGGCTGGAGGGTGGCCCCATCACTCCTGTCAACGGTGTGGATCTCCACGTGGACGCGGTTCTCCCCGTACCCCCCATTGAGTTTGGTGTTAGTGCCAAAGACTCTGATTTCAGCCTGCCACCAGGTTCAACCCCAGTGCCAGTGTCCAATCCCGTCAACAAGCTTCAAGATGCGCTCACCACCAACGTGAGTGGTATTATGAAATACATATGCAGTGTCTCGGAAATGTATTACCATTTAGCTTTTCTCTGAATGGACCGAGGATGCACTTGATGATCGCCTCTGAAATCAGTAACGGAATACACAGTTTCTGTCGATTACGGAGGAGTGTCTTCTCAATATTAATATGAGAAAATGACTTCCAACTGATTGATCTTGCAACTTTTTTTCTGTTTTTTTTAACTAGACCGCGCTCAATCAGAGTATCCCGATGCTGCGTTCCAACCACCTGCAGCCTGGCATCAACCTCAACCCCATCTCCTTTCCTAGTGCCGACCTCACTCTCAAGGTTTGTGAAATACGACTCCACTCCAAGACACTAAGCCAGTTTTTTTTTTTTTTTTCCCTTCGACACTTTCTTTCCCTTTATTGTTAAAACATACTGGAACGAGTTGTTTTAACATCCACATTGATCCTAAGTGTTTGCGTTTCCTCAGATGGAATCGGCACGCAAGGCATGGGAGAACTCCCAGTCGCTCCCTGAGCAGGGCTCCCCGGGTGGAGCTGCTTCAGGTGCGCAGCCTCCCTGCAGCGTTGGCTCGTCCAGCGGCGTCAGCTACAGCTCTTTTGGAGGGGTCTCCATGCCTCCGATGCCTGTGGCATCAGTAGCACCCTCCATGTCCATGCAAGGTAAAGCGTCATTTTAAGTTCTCGATTTACAGCAGGCTTGATCTTTGGGAGGGGAAAAAGAAATGAACTAACACATTTTCCTTGTTCCATCTTCAGGTAATCATATTCCCCCTTTGTATCTGGATGGTCATGTTTTTCCAAGCCAGCCACGCCTGGTCCCCCCCACAATGACCCAGCAGCAGACCTACCAACAGGTGCGCGCACACGCACGCACGCACGCACGCACGCACACACACACGTCTGTATTTCTACAGATTTTTCATTACGCTGTGTTTGCCCACCCCTTCAGGCTGCCGCAGCCCAGCAGATTCCCATCTCTTTACACACCTCCCTTCAGGCTCAGGCTCAGTTGGGCCTTCGAGGAGGTCTACCCGTTTCTCAGTCCCAGGAGATGTTCAATTCCATTACCCCCTTCAGGTACCTACTGATGCCTCAATTTTACAGTCATTATCAATTTTGTATGTGGCACCACTTGCTCACCTCACTTAATTTTGCTGCTCTGCTTCGTCTGGCTCCTTTTAGGTCCCAGGTTTACATGCATCCCAACCTCTCGCAGCCAAGCCCTATGGTGCTGTCGGGCGGAGCCCCTCTCAAGGGACCTTACTCAGCTTTTCCTGGCATGCAGCCCTCGGACATAGTAAAGCCCCAGTCTGGCTCACACTACCAGCCAATGAATGGCAGCCAGCAGCTAGTCTATGACAGCCAAATGAACCAGGGGCCCAGTATGGGATCCTCCCAACTGATGGACTCCCAGCTCATCCAGGTTAGTGGATTGCTTGAAGTGCAGGGCTTTGTGCTTGGCTTTGATCCTATAATATAATCTCAACGTAATGAAGAAGTACCATTAAAAACAATAATAATAATCTGTTTCTTTTCACTAGGTGGCCATGCCCTTGCCCGGCTCTCAGCTGCGCTACGGCTCAGCCCAGCAACATCTCATCCTCCCACAGTCCATCCAGCTGCAGCAAGGACAGAACCTGTCAGTCGGAGCTCCGCGCAGAATGCTGCCACCTGGCTCCCAGCCTGCGGTCATGACTGGCAGCAGAGAGGTGGGACGTTTAATATTTTATCAATGAAAATGGGCCTTTGGTTGCAGTCTTTTTAATTGCAAAACAAACAATGTAGCCAGCTTTGCAGTATCTGAGCTGTTTGTGTTTGTGCACTGACCGTGCGTCGCTGTCGTTGCTCCGTTCTCAGGGCTCGCAGATGGAAATGAAAGGTTTCCAGTTCTCTGAGAAGCCCAACCATTCCCCAGGCATGTCCGGAGGCTCCTACAGGTGAGTGCAAATGTCCAGAACTTAATTTTCCAGCTTAGATTCTATCAACAAGTGAGATATGTGCATGATGCAGGAAATGGGGTTTTAAATTGTCTTTATTTTGCTCTTCCTCATCAGGCCTGGATCCGCCAGCCCCAGTGGAAAGCCCTCTGGTCCCGGGGGCCCCGTAGGGCCGCTGCCCACACACTTCACTCAACAGGTATTGGTTTTTCACACACTTATTAAAATGTTTGCCAAAGTGCGAAAACTGCAGTCAACGATGATCTCTGGTCAATTTTTAAAACAAGCTGGCTTCACCGCTATCAAACAGCTCCATGTAATATCATGATTGGATGACCAAAATACATCTTTGGAAAGTAAAAACACGATGTGAGAAGATACAAAGCTGGACTAAACTCTGATATCGAGACCAAGTCCAGCAGACGTGTATTCTGACGTTCTGTTTGTGTTTTCCTGCTTTACCCATCCCCACCCTCACCACCTCCATCCTCCACCCACCCACCCGCCCTCGCCCACCACCAACAGGTCCCACCCGCTCAGGGCAGCATGGTCATGCACATGCGCCCCCCCACCACAGGCCCCTTCCCCAATCCCATCCAGAGACCAGTTATGCAGGTGAACAAGCCTGTCATTATCCGCTCCCCTCCTTACCCCAACCCCGGCCGCGACCTTCCCCACTCCACCCCTCCCTCGGCCCCTGAGCCCCCCGTCAAAGGGCCAGAGGATGGCATGAAGGTGAGCCACCCACTGTAAATATAGGTAATTTCATTTAATCCATTTTTCTTTTTCTCAATTTACATTGATTTCATATATTTTGAATGTTTGACTTTAAAGTAATAACTGTTTTTGTAAATGCTCTATGACTAGAATGATTAAATTCTATAGGACTCACAGTAATATTAACACTGTTTGCAGACTTTACTGCACAATATAAATGTTTCACGTTTTAATTAATTTGTGGTGTGTGTAGTAACAATAATGACTTCTTTATTCATTAACATAAAGACTGAATAATTCACAAGTGTTGAAGCGTTGCCAGCATCGCTATAGGTCTTAGTAACTGCCTTTTCTTCTTTTTTTTTCCCTTTTCAGAGTAAAACCATGCGAGAAGTGCGTAAGGTGGTGGGTGAGGGCAAGACACCATCGGGGGGCATGACCAGCAAACTCCAGGAGCCCCTCACCTCCACGGGGCAAGCCAAACCAGCACGCACTGGAGCCATCAAACCCCAGGCTGTCAAAGTGGAGGAGGGCAAGGCATAACTATGGACCTTTGAAATCCTCATCACCACCCAGCCTGCCAACGCAAAAGCCCCCCCTGACCAACGTCTGAGCCTTCAAAGACCCACCTTAACCCAAGGCACCAAGGCAAGGGGCAGACGCCGCAATGAATTACCCCCCTATCGAACTGACAGACCTGGACACCTATTATGTCACACCACGTATAGAGATATATAAATATATATAAATATATACATAGACACAAACAGTCTTTTAAGCAGATCTCTTCAAGGTCCTCTTTAATTTATTATTAGTCACTTTTAAGGGGAGAGTGGTAAAGAGAAAAGATATTTGTTTTTGTCTTTTTGTTTCTCTCGTGGGGGCGGGGGGGGTTGGGAGGGTGGGGGGGGTGGGGGGGATTTAAATGGCCAACCAGGTGGCTCATTTTTTCAGACCATTTTGCCAAACTGTATTTACTCCCTGTTAAATGGACTCCAGCCTTTAAGACCAGGCAGACACTTGAACCAACAACTCACTATGAGAAGCAAAGTCTGTTCATGTTTTTTTTCTTTTTTTTCTTTTTAAAAACAAACTAAAAATGCAGTGGGGCACTTTTTATGTTCTGTTTTGCTGGTAAATAAATGTTGGAACTTATCACCCTTTCATCCCACTGGTAACGGACTTCTTTTATTAAACGAGAAAAATCCATAACCCCCCCCACCCCCCTCCCCATCGGTGGACGTCACTGCATGTCAACGCGGCGAAAAGCGAAGCGGGGCGCTTTGCCCAACCATGAACTGGCCGAGCGGCGTAGGATTTGTAGAAATGGTTTCTTTTCTTTGACTTCTGTTCTTTGCTGCTTTCTCCCCCCCCCCCCCCCTCTCGTCGCCCCCTTTTTTTTTTTGTGTTTTTAAAAAAAAAAACAAAAAAAAAAAAAAAAAAGGGGGGGTTTTTTTCC